>CM029118.1:24697500-24772500 GCA_016859345.1 Istiophorus platypterus
GAATTGCTTCCTTGATGTGGGGTTGTGGAAAGCTCCCATCTCTTACAGTGATTAAGAATAGCAGGACTCCTCTTTTCCTAAGGTAAATGATGTAGCCAAGGTTCTCCCACAAGCTCATCTTGTTTTTGTTGCATGTTTTGTCAACCGCAACATGGCAAACATGCTCTCCTGCTCATCTTCTCCTCTTCCCTCCATGAATAGGGAGGGAATCTACATAAGGCCTTCCTTTCCTTCATCATCCATCACCAATGCTCAGCTGTGAGACACAGGAAGCTACATATGACGACATAAAGAACATAACACTTGAACTATCGCACAGTGCAAATAGGTTTCTCCCCCTTTTTCTTCCATCTCTCCAACCTCAAGAGATAGGGAGGCATTGAGAAGAGGTGGGGAGGAAAGGGTTAGCTCCAGACAGCACCCCTGCTGGCAAACAGCCTTTCTTCTTTTAGTTTATTTTTTGTTTTTGGTCTTTCTGGGAATCTCCTGCCCTGGGGGAGGGGGAGTGGTGTGTCTGAAGGACAGGAATGGATGGGCAGGGGTTTGGGGAGAGGATTCTACTTGTACAGGCTCATGGTTGGGCTCTGGTACATGCACATGTAGGCGTCACACAGCAGGCGTCGGGCCTGGCCCTGGATGCTCTTGGGATCCAGAGCGTGCAGCTCCTCTGGGGTCATTTTCAGGTAGGCCTCCACCTCTGGACAGGGAGACACCTGGGGGATGTTAAAACCATTCTGCCCTCCTGCGGAACCACATGTAGAGTTATTAGGAATAAAATAATTTGTAGAAGGAAAGCCTAGGTTATATCATATTCACAACTAGTTCAGATGATTAGGATTTAATGCATCGGGTCAAATCACAGTGCCCTAGAACTTGCTAGTGGCAGAAACATTATGTACATCAATTTGATTTTCAAATACTTTTAATTTTTTTTTCCCCACCACTACCTGTATTGTTTTACATTATTAAACATTTAAAATGTTTTTTCTCTATTCAAATAAAAATAGCAATGAAAGCAGAAACCATTGTTTGATTGATGTAATAATAATCTGCAACTATTTTGATAACTGAGTAATCAAATAAGTCAGTTTAAGCAAAAATGCCAAACACTACCTAGTTCTAGCTTCTATTTACTGTTTTCTTTGCCTTCAGGGATAATATCTGTTTATTTGTTTACAAATAAATTTCATTGATCAAACAATTAATCTATTAACAGTAACAAAAACAATCAGCAGATTAATTTATAATCAAAATAATTCATAGTTGCAACACTAATATCCAGTTTATGTTGGAGCCAAAAGCAGCACAGCAGTGCATATTAGAGATGCTGTGGCTGTTTGATGTCATAGGACAATTAATAGTTACACTGACTCTCCAAGTTTTACATTATCAGAAACCATTAGTGTGATTCAAAATTTAAACTAACAGTAATTTAGAGTGAATGAATGTGTAGTGTCTCCAGTCTGTTCTTCTGTGGATTTCTGAGGCCCGATCACTGTCTGTTAAAGTACTGTAAAATTCCTTTACTCATGTTGCATTAAAAATTTCTAATACATAACCTGTCTGATGTCATAACAAACACAACATCAAAAGGCCATGACACCCACCGTCACGGTCCGCCATGCTGTCGAAGAAGAGCCAGGCAGAATCTGCGCTGCCGTACTTGACGAAGGCCACGTAGTGACTGGTTTCGATGCACAGCACAGCAAACAGCTCCATCCTCTGATGTGGAAAACTGCCCTGCCGCCCCATGCCTTCTTGCAGCTCCTTGGGGACAGACAGTTTGCCGTGCCGATGGGCTTTCCTCCTCGGGTGGAGGTGAACCTAAATCAGCACGATTGGACACACCATCACTCACACTCTTTGTTACTGTTGCTTATTAAGGTTAAACAAAATATACTGAAAATTATGCATATGACATAGACTAAAAATGACAGAAAAAAAGCTTTGAAAACCATTTGAGGATTTATACTGCCAGATAAAGTCCATATAATTCAATATACTATCAAATATTATCTCAGTAAATGCAATGACTACTGGCAAGCAAAGAAATGAACGGATCGTGTATTACAATCTACTAATGAAGCCAATGTTCTGCAAAATAACTTCTGCACTGAGACAGTATGATTCCTTTGGATTTGGCGACACCACATGGATCATTCTGACACAGATTTTAAAACTTGTTTTTTAACCACTGGTGTAACAATAACGCCCTCTGTTGTTTACCTGTGTATTGCACTTTTCACAGAACTGTTTAATCTTGCCAGCAGCGATATCCCCATCCTCGTAACAGTCTCGACACTCGTAAAGAGCCAGGCCTCCACAGATTCGACATTCCCTTGGAGCTGGATAATTAAGACATATATCTTTATATTTCTGTAATACTGCACACAACTGTAGTTCTTTATAAAGAAAAGAAAAGAAAAGAAAAAAGGAAACAGAAAATATTAGCCTCAACTCACTGTCTTCAAGAAGGTCTGTGATGTCTAACTCTAGTGAGGGGAAAATCTTGTTGAACATTTTAAAGTCCTTGCCAAAACGGGGCATCTGGATAATAAGGCAGGAGGGAGCCTGGGGGTGGTGGGGGGGGGCAGAAAAAGAGAAAGCTTATTTAGGCTGTACAAAGCAGTATGGACCTATCAGCAAAGCTCAGTGCACACAGAACCTGAAACCTGAAGCCAAGTGGTTACCAGAACAGAGTCTACACAAATACTTGATATACATCACATTCAAAATCGAAACAATTAAGATTTTAAAAGTGAGTAAAAACAATCTTAATTGATTGAAAGTTTTATTTTTTTTTTCAAGGGTGATTAAAGGGTAAAGAAATGAAGATTTAAATTTCATAATATAAAGTGTAAGTCGTTTCATGTTTCTTTGATTTATGTTCTACATTTCTTGTTTGAATTAGACATCTGATGCTGTGAAAGCTTTTTGGTCTGGGAAGTGTCAAATTTGTGTTTGTAGTTGGCTTAGGTGACACAGTCCTGTAATCCTGTAAGACAGGATATGGACGTAGACAAGCTTACCTGTGTGAAACACTTTCCACTCCCAAGCATTCTCACTCCCTTCCTCTCTGAATCACAGCTCACAACATTTTGTTCTCTCAGAAAGCCAAAAGACTGGCTTGTAGTTTAACTTTAATTATCAAACTTTGATTATAAAAAGAAACAATAATTAACACACCTATATTCTATTATAAAAACTACAATTGTATATTCTTTTTAAACCACTGTTACTACGATAATCAATCATTAATAAAAGGGGGAGTCAATCCTATACCGAACATTAGAAATGTACATATTATTTTACACAAGTACATGTATGTGTTTTCAAAATAATTAAGGGGTGAACAATTTTTTTTTTCTTTGAAAGATGAGACCCCTAAGCCATCCATAAGTGAACCTTAAACTGCTTGCTAAGTTTATTATTTTCTAAATCTGAATCCTAACACGCTGCCTTTGTTGGATTAAAAGGCTAAATCTTGAATGGTAATTAACACCCAAAGTTTAAAAACAAACTTTAACTACAACCTAATTATGAGATTAGAGCAGCATAATATAGGAGATTCTGTGGGAATCTATGGACTTGGAATGATTGTAACAAACGAGAACAAATATACATGCTCGGTCTGAAAAATCAAGTCACGTCACCATGTTACCAAACTTTCTACTTCACTCGTGCTAACTTGGTAATTAAAATAAAATGAAATTTACCTCTGCAAATTTCAGGTCACTGTTGATGAAGGACCACTCCAGGAGCTGCTGGATAGTGGGAACTCCCACCTTGTCCTTCTTGTCCATGAAGATCTGGTAAAAGTAACAGTCCTGGACCTTCTGTCCTGCTGACCTGGAAAACAAAGTCTATTCATTAATCAAATTTTTATTTAAATCTTCAGTTCTCATAGGACAAAGATAACGCAATGTCAAATGGACTTCTTGTAGTAACTAAATTATCAAATTTGGAAATTCATATTTTGTTTTTCCTTTGAAAGCAGAACAACTGGCAGCTTAACATGACATTTGACATCTTGAACTATGTTGGAGTAAGATTCTGTAAGAGCTGTATCCTTTCTTTGATAAACTGTAAAGACAGATATTCATCAGCTGGTGAAAGATTTTCACTGTGGACCAGTTTCATCATTGCCTTGTGAACTAGACCAACAACCCAGGATAAACCATTTGTTTTCTGCCGGTGTGAATACAGTATATGCAATGGCTGTACAACTTTGAGTCTGTCACTGCTTGGCTTTAGTTACTTACAAGGTAAGCAGGATCTTGTTAAGTTTAGGATCTCTTTAGAGGTAGTATGGAAATACTGCCACATTATTCTATAATACAGTAGGCAGAAATGTTGACATCTGGCTCTCTGAGACATAAATTCTAGTCATCTGAACAGCAGAGAGCCTTAAACATGGTTATTTACGGAGTATTCATAATGTGACCAAAAGAACTCCTACAGGTAAACCACTTTGCTCACACTGTCAGCTACTCAAACTCCAACATTACTGGAAACAATTCAACAGACTGTTCCAGTAATAAAAAATAATTTCAAGATTGCATGTATAGCTCTTATGTGCCTTTGGGCACTAGATGTAGCCAAAGACGCATGGTTCTTACCTAAGCTTAAGCAGTGGATCCACCCTCAATATGTGATGGAAAAGGATATTGAGGAACTCCTCAGGATCTGCAGTATAAGATTAACTCAAATCAGATTTGAGACACTTGGAAGTAACATTCCTGCAAAAAGTTGATTGCATAAATGTGTGTGCTATGTTAAAATTCCTTTTTATCTTCTGTTTCTCATGTCTTTCAGCAGTATACTCTATTTTACTGTTTTAAAAAAGTTGGTCTTATCTTCAAAAAGTTATCTTTATTCAATATGGCAGATTATTCGTAATATTCACATTGAAATTCGCATTCCTGAAGGACAAGAAGAAAAAATGCTAAATAAGTTGAAATAATCATCAATATCAATGCAAAGACTCTTGACATTCTCCTACCTTTTTCTTCTGAGGTAAAGCCAGACGCAGCCTCTACTTTTTCCAGGATCCTCCTTAGCTTCATCACTTTTGTGGCACACACATAACCATGTCTGGAGAATAAAGACCAAGCAAGTTACAAGCTAGCTAAATAGTCACATATGGTAAAGTGACATTAGCTTTGCTAGTACAATTTGCAATGTACATGTATTGCAGGTTTGATGAAGTAAATAAAACCACTAATCTTACAGATTCAAAATCATTTCTATATCTTTTGTTTTGTTTATCAGAATTTAAATCATGCGTGAGCGCTAATTTCAAAGGTTCTGGAAAAAAAAAAAATTAGCATTCTTATGTGTAGCATACAATAAGCATTAATATTGGAAACCTTCAGCAGAGTAAGTATGCAATAAAACCACTGGGACTTACATGCGCAGGGGGTTGACTATCTCTGTGCGTAAAAGCTCCTGGGTCTCTCTGTAATACTCTACATCAGTCTTTGATCGTGGTCTCAGCAGAACCGTGTCCAGTACAGAACTGAAGGAGAAAAGACTGCAGAGAGGAATATACAACAGAGGCATTAAAATAAATGTATCTATTATCTAATTTACATTAGATAATTGAAAATTTAACAGTAGTACTTGTCTGATAGTCACTTATATTGAAAAACAGAGAATATCGAAAAAAAAATAATATTGTAAATGTAATGTTCAATTGCATTTGTATTTACTGATACAATGTCTTAATTAGAAAAGACTTTCTATAGAAAAACCCCTAGACTGAATATCCTTTTTTATACTGGAACTGTAGCATTTGAAGCTAGAATCCAAAATTCCAAACTGATTAATGCATATTTAAGGGGAATTACAGTAGTTTGGGTTGACTGCTTCACTCAAAGGCCCTTGAGCAGTGTTGGCAGAAACACTGGATGAACCACTATGATCCAGCCAGCTCACAGCTGGAATATACCCTTCTGTCGGGAGCCTGTGGTCAGAGTAAAACAGTGTACTACTAATCCTCTGCCTCTGGGCAAACACTGCACTGCTTGCTGAGGAAGTACTATATATTCAATCAATATGACTGAAAACGTTAATATAAAATGGCATACACTGTAGCTGATAAAGTATTTACTTTTTGACTGAAAGAATACTCACCAGAAGAGAGTGGAATCCAGGTAGCAAGAGTTGTAGTGGCCCTGGATGCCCTTCTTTTTTCCCACCATGACATCCAAACCATCATTCTCTGTGCGGGGAGGCGTGTTCTCATGTACTACTTCACTCAGGTAACCCCCAAATGCTGCATATACACACAAATTACAAGTGTTGACGTAAAGCATTTGGAGGCAATAGTTAATTTGGTGCCTTTAATAATTTGTATTCCTCCCATTGGACTCACCAATGGAGTTGCACCTCTCTATTGGATTGGATGAGTGGTGCAGGGATAGGAAGCGGGAATCGGGGCGGCAGCACTTGAGCTTTACAAACAGGGCTTTTTTAGGTGGGCAGATGAAGTACCGCGTGCCTTTGAAGGTGCCATCAGTGCAACCAGGACTCTCTTCTTCCTGGAAGAGGTGAAGTTCATGTCATCCAGCTATTATCAGGTACTGTATATGTATACAATATTAAAGTACGGGCTTTCATCGATTCTGCCTTAGGCTGTACTTATGACTACCTGATCAGGTATCAAGTATTTTTTTTTCTACCAACAGGATCAGTGTGTTTAAAAGAAAAGTTCAACATTTTTGAAAGTATGGCAAATTGTTTTTTGAAGGGTTCAATGACTTCCTCAAGTCTTGTTGTAACTTCAAAATCAGCATGCAGCAGCCAGTCCAGGCAGTCACTGGTATAAAAATAGTCACAAAACCCCCTATAAGACCACAAATTTTCCTTTGGATCATTCATTTTAGTAAAGATTAAACTAACAAGATATAATGTATTAATTAGTGAGTTTTAGAGGTATGGTAGCTGATTTTGTCTCAGTCTATACGCTACGTTCAGATAACCACCTGTTTGCTTTAGTTTTACAATGAAATGACAGATACGAAAGTGCTATGGAAGTTTTCATCCAACTCTCAGCAAAGCAGCCTTTACATGTGTCTGGCAAAATGTCAAACTATTCATTTAACAAAATGTTCTATAAGTGAATCAAGTAATTTGTGATGCTAAACGGTTATGACAAATTACTGGACTTGAATACTTTGCTCAAAATGATCAACATGGCAAGGTAGGTCCACTAATTTCCTTCTCAGCTCACCAGCCAGGGAGAAGCAACAAATGTAATGATCTAAATATTCCTGTTAATCACAGAATGTTTAGCTGATGTTTTAATGGTCATAAGCCAGTTATAGTGGTAGTGACAGCAGTTAGCAACAGCAAGCACTGAGCAGTAAAAAGTTAATAACTTGATGGCAATAACTGAGTGAAGACTGCAAACGCAATCTGACAGAGGACTGACATACAAAAAAGGAGAACAGTTGACATGTCATGAGTAAAGAAAGGGTTCACCAGTGCCTAAGTATCACAAGAGAGTGTATTACATTTGATATCTGTGTACTGATAATGTTTTAGAACGGGCTGTCTCCTGATGTATGACTATGTCATTTGTCCAACCAATATCATACAGATAGTGAATACTGTGCACTATCTTTCCAGCTGAAAACTAAATATAATTTCTAGGTATACATTGCTGTGTCGTCTCACCAGCTCCAGCCCAGCTAGGGGCTCCAGCAGGCCAGGAGGCAGACCCACCCAGCGAATGACACCACACAGAGGGGGGTTCTCTTTCACCTCCACCAGAGAGCCCACCTCCAGACCTGGCTGTCCACGGGGAGGCGTCTGAGGTCGTGGCGAGGGAGGCGCAGCAGGCGATGGGGGCTCAGGTTGCTCTCCCATCACCGACTGGACGGAAAGGGAGAGAGGCCCATGGCTCATGCTGTCAATGGGCCCGGGCTTCCGGTTCAGACTGAAGGGCAGAGAGTGGAACTTGTTGTCACTGGACAACGAAGAAGAGGGCGGGGCTCTGGAGGGTGGGGAGGATTGGTTGAAGTCAGGGGGCGTGTCAGTAAGGGACTTGGCGGGATCCTCCCCAACTGCAGGAGAGAAACCAGAACACAAGCTTAATGTCCATTTTACAGTATAAAACACATCAAATTATTTAGGCCGTATCTACCAATGTACTTTAACCAAAGTAGGAGAGACTGGTCAACAGTTGAGGTGAAATGCCTACTTTGTAGTTAAATGAAAGGAAAATACAAAAACAGTATCTGTGATAGGTTGTATCGTTGGACGTCCAGTGCTGAGTCCACTATAGCTGACCCACAGCTTGAAAGATTCCTATGTGTAGTCCGGATGGAAAAGTATGGATGGAGGACCCCCTTAAATCCTGAAGGAACAAGTTTTCACATGGACTCAAGTTTCTGGCCTAAGTATTAAAATATCCTTCAATGAGGTGAGAGATCTGAGTTGCAGATTCCTATTTCCATCTGATGCTGTTCAGAAATATGTTTCACTATGCCTTTGAGCTGACGTGCCTAAGGAATCATAAGGACTTCTTTCATTTTATGTTCAGTATCAAATTCAAAGTGCTTTGTGGAAGATAAAGTTTTTCAAAACATGGATTATTCAAACGAAAAAAGTTAGAACTTAAAATCTCACTCTTAGCAGAAGTGAGAGGGCACTGAAATGATGTACCATTAGCCTTCACTGTACTAGCAGACTCTAGCCAGAGAAGTGTGCTTCTGCTTCTCCTCTACAGTTGAGATTCAGGTGTGAAATTATGGATATAAAATAAAATCTTTTCATTACAGTTACAGTTATCAGCAGAGGTTACTAACATGGTCACTCTGGACACCTTCACAATAACCTTATCACCATTATGTAATATTCTATTAGTGTAAAGGAGTGATGCAAGAACTGTTCCTTCATCAAAGGAACTACAGACGTTTGTAGTCTTGTAGTCTCTTCAAGACAAAAAAAAGCACCATTACCATAACCATAAAGAAAAATGACTCAGAAAGTGGGAAGAGACCCTCACAAACATAAAAGTGATTACACATTCACAGGATGATTAAGCAGTGGTGAAAAAAAGCACATCAACCATTAATGACTTACCTTTGCTAATTTCTGCAAATCAAACTGTATGTGAGATTACATGCAACAGTACTGAAATACTATCGAAGGCACTTGAGTATTGTGTCTTGCTTTCACAGATAGTAACACCAAAATTTACATGATCAAATTCCGTTATAATTGATCCAAGGTTCCAAGGTTTTCATTATGTGGAGGTACATTAACACCTTTTCTTGTGTATCTTTTTTGTTTTATTTATTTATGGAAGTATTGGGATGTGTCAAGGCTTTTGCAGAAAACAAACTGTTATGTATTTATCCATGATTAAAACATGTAGAGTATCCTCAATCCGACAAAACACCGACAGCTGAACAACCAGAGTGCTTTACCGAGTTAGGTACAGAAGTATTCGAACAATGACACAATTTTCAAAATTTTGCCTCTGGTCACTACAATGGATTTGAAACAAACGATTCAAAATGTGATGGAAGTGAAGACTTTAAGCTTAAATTCTAAGGTTTCTGAGCTCGCCAGTATATCCTTCTCTTCAGTAATGTACCAAATTGTTGATGTGGCCACTCCTGAAGTTTCTGCATTTGTCTGGTAGATTTTTTTTTTTTCAGCCCAACGATGGCCTCTTTCATTTGCATCGACACCTCTTTGGAACATATATTAAAAGTTCCCATGAACAGCTACGAAATTTAAAGTCAACACTTGGAATCCGCTCCAGACCTTTTATATACTTAATTTATCAATAAAACAAAGACAGAACAGGCCCTCAATTGTCCAATTACTTTTGCTGTCCACATTCTTACATACCTATCTGTGTGTTTAAACAGGCTCAGACATAATCTGCCTCTTAACTGCAAGAGATATTTGAGTTTGAAAAAGTTCATCAATTTTCTGACAACGGAGTATAAGTGCTGACATAAAAAAAAAAGTGTCCCTATACAAATGGAGATACATAACATAACATAACACAATGTGCCCACTGAATTACTTATTCCTGACACCAGAAATAAAGGCTTTTACTAATGCTTTGGCCTGCAAATAGTATTAACAGATTTTGTTTTGTTCTTTTACTTTTTTTATGCCAAAACAAGAGAACCACCAGTTAAGGAGTCTTTTGCAGCACTGAGCATCACTGAAAGCCTTATGCAACACCAATTGCTCCATGCAAGTGGGATATGACACTGAAATGGTGATGACAGACAAGACTAGTGGAGAGGTCTTTATAGCAAGCTACTGCAACAAGCTACCAACTGATCTTTTCTCTGAAAACCATGTTTGGGGCATACATTTAAAGTTGTTGAAACTTCTTGTTTCTACCACAATAACCACTGATTGAGGCATCCCCCTCATGCAGACTTTTTTGCATACACGTATTACAGGATGTAACCTACATATATTGCATATTTTGTAGGAAACTCTAATTCTCCCACCAAAATATAAATAAATCCATAAGAGAACAAATCCTTTTTTATAACTGATTGAACAACTTTAAGTTTCTTGTAATTGCAGGGATGCAATTAGAATTCTGATACTTCAGGAAAATCCACACTGCCACTGTTTTCCGAAGAATTTCAGAAATTTATCTTACAGAAAAGATACAGTTCAGTTATTCAAGATGCCCAGTTTCACAGTGCCATTAATAAAAATCCTAAATGGAAGAAATCTTTTTAAAAAATAAGTGAGATCAATAATCCCTATGTTTCTCCTCTAAACATCTAAAACGTACTTTGTCTGTATCCTACTGAAAACTATTTTTGTTCATGGATCAGATGAGTTGTGTTGGTGGTATTTCTTATATTAGCCAGCATGGTGAAGACAGCTGACTAACACTGTTTCAGCTCCACAGCTCTGTTTAGTCTTAGTTCAGTAGTTAACTTTGTCAGTGAGCTTTCAGCAACAACTATTCAGAAGAGTAGTTTGGAAAGATGATCTTTTCATAATTATAACAAAGTTCCCTAAAAGTAATTCCTCATTGATTTAGTGCCTCATATTACGAGACATCACATTGTGAAAAAAATTATGAAATACTGTTCTTCATAGTTATATTTTATACTATACTTGCTGCATGCCATAGCCCCACTCTTTCTCCCCCATGATTTGCATCTGTCTTGTTACTATTAACTGTCAAATAAAGCCTAAAAGAATTCTTCAGAAATTAATAGTTTTAAAATAAAGTACAAGTATGAAAGTAAATGATAAATCGTTAAGAATAAGTTTCTTAGTAATGAGATATTGCGACTTTTTATCTCACTATTACTATAAACCTAAAGTCGCATCTGAAAAATAATTTGAAAAAAACTGACATGATCAATTTTTTAGCATTCGGGAAAGAACACTATTGCATGCTACTTTTGGAGGACACTCTTATTTAGAGCAACCCGCAGAGTGTACATCTTTTAGTACAGTGGTGGCCCAGTGGGAGTAGAACGTCTGATCCTGACAGTGTCAGTGTATTAAAACTATACAGCATCAATAAGTGTGCCTGGGCCAAACAGATTAGTAGGAAGCTTGTTGTGAACAGGAGCTTGCTGGTAAGATGGTTGGCATCCCATGAGTACCAATGTTTTACCTTCATCAATGTACCATGTGCTTTTGGATTTGGGCTGGGCAGGGGGATCAACAGAGCTGCCATTTAAAGTATAGTAAAATTCAGACTTGCTTCTACTGCCACACTGATGACTTAATCCTGTAAATAAGACAGTTACATGAAAAAACAGACAGATAAGGAAAATGTGGATGTGTCTACAAGTGTCTGCACATGTGCCTGAAAGTATGTTTCGTGTTAGTTTCAACAGCAGACTAAGTGAGAAAAAAAGGGGTAGAAAAAGACGAGGAAACATTTTCATTCAGTCAGCATTTGAAGGCAGTTTT
Source organism: Istiophorus platypterus (assembly GCA_016859345.1). NCBI lineage: Eukaryota > Metazoa > Chordata > Actinopteri > Istiophoriformes > Istiophoridae > Istiophorus > Istiophorus platypterus. The sequence goes on from CM029118.1 coordinate 24,709,432, forward strand.
CTCCATAAAAGAGCCTCAAGAAAAGAAGTGTCAGGACAGTGACACATTCCATTCAAAACAAATCAATGCAGCTGCAACAGAAATCTTTCAAGTATTCTATAAATGGAGTTAAGCATGCCCTTTATTATTATTATTATTATTTTTATTTGATTAATTATTATCATTATCATCATCATCATCATCATCTTTTTAAAGGGAATTTCCAACAAAATGTTCATAGGTTGTTATTGTCTGCAGTAATTCCCTAAAATTGTACATCTTAGAGTTCTCTTTAACAAAGAAAAGGCTTCTTCTATCAGGAACTGACAAATCAAAATTTTGAAAACAGTAAAAATCACCCAAATTAGTTTAACAGCTTTTTAAATATGCAGAACTTCAACCAGACAATTCAATGGAATGCCCCTTTAAGAGTTATCATCACATCAAGCAGTAGGTACATGAGTTAGGCTTCTACCATAACAGCAGTGCAGTACCTTTGCTCTTTGGTTTGCTTTGGCCAGAGGAAGACTTGTCACTGTTGGTGCCTCTGGGGGCAAAACTGTGCTTTTGCAGCCTTTGGTCCTGCATGGAATATTCTGTGCAGCCCAGAAATACATCCACATTAGAGGCACAACAACCCTATCTGCCTGCCTTAAACCAAGCCCTGAATGTCTTCCACAGCCCACTTGCAAAGTATGCAAATTAATATTGACCCTCTAGCATTTTCCTTTACAGTTTCTAATTTGTCACCACAGCAGTGTCACATACAACAAACCCCAAAGCAATGATGATAGTTAGTGAAACAAATGTATCTAAGTCAGATGAATATAATTTAAAATATCTAACAATTAGTCTGAATACTGAATACTGTTTTAGTTTCCTAAGCTATTAGAAAGACAGTTTATTGTATGACACTGGGTAAAGTAATTTCCCATATGGAATGGTTTGTTATGCTACAGCCACTGAAGTAATAACCTGGCCTACAACATTTAGCCAATAAGAACAAACTGTTTATTGCTTGAGAAAGAATCCAGGCCAAAGATATTTAACTGCAAGTCAGCAAACATGTACTTATAACGTTTGCCTCTCACTATGAACACAGACTGACAGTCACAAAGGACAACTTAAACCTGCTAGCATCAAAAGCATGACAATTTAGAAAACAATGAATAACAAACTCTTTTAGGGTGTAGATTTTAAAGTAGCTCTACTTAGTGACAACATATATTTAGTGTAGCCTGACTAGAGACTACAAAAAGATGAGTTTTAAAGAGAGATGACAAATTTACAAAATTAACAATCACAAATTTAACGATTTCCTAAATTTATGTCTGAATAGTTGGAGAGGCAGTAGTAACACACACAAAAAAAAATCAATATGCCAATGTGGAGAACAAAGAGCCTGAGCATCTCACTTGACTTTCAAAAACAAGTGAACCATCAACACAAAAGGCTCTCTGTTCCTGCTGTGAGCAAAACACAAACTCGGAACAATCAGATAGAGCTCAGTGCTGGTAGAAGAGACGGACAACTGAAAATTTGCACCAAACACTAAGGTTTGACAACATATTCATGGCACGAAATACTGAGTCAAATACTAGGGCGACTCACCTGGCATTACGTCACAGATGGGAACAAGTCGAGTGTGCTCCAAACTGGCAAAATTACACAGCAGTTTCCCGCCAATCACACCATCCCAGTCCCCGATAGGATTGTCCTGTAAGAGTTGGAGGCATGAGAACCTTATATCCCTTTCAGGCACTCTTCATCTCTAGGAAACCGATCAACCTGGTGCCATAGGTGCTTCTTTCTCCAGTATTTTCTTTGGGATTAATAAGGTCTATTGTCTTATCACTCTATCTAAAAATAATGTTTAAGCTTAGTCCTCTGTATTGTGACGATTCAATTGCTCATCTCATCTTCTCCACCTAAACAACAGATCTTCCACCTCATGTCCTACTACCCAAAAGCTCTATTTTCTCTGCAAGCACAACCACTACTCTTCCTTAGTTTGGAGTCCAGGATTCCACTCCAGCGGGATAATCTATGGCAAGCAAGAGGCCAGTGTCACTTGCTAAAGAAGGCAGGGCGAGGCTGGACGCAGAATGAGGCAGAGCAGTGGGCTCTCCTCAGCTGCCTGCTGGCCCCTTGCCATGACGTTGGGTCATACAGCACTAAGTCTTTACCTCACTCCCCGCGTGACTGCCTTGTCTATGTGTGGGTGGCTCAGATGAACAGAGTGGGCTGCTGCTGCTGCTACTGCTGCTGCTGCTGCTGCTGCTAATGATCAGCAGTCAAATGCCTGAGTTATGTGTTTTAATCCCTCTACGACTACAATGTCACTCCTGCCTGACAACAGTAGCCATAGTTACCAGCTACTATGAACCTAGGCAACAAGCCATGTTCCCTTGATATACAGAGAAACTATCCCAAAAAAAGAAAAACAACAACACAGGCAAGGCATGACAGAAAACTTGGGATCCACAGTAACTCCGATATGTTGACTCTGTACATTAAAACTAAAATCTGGTGACATATTGGACATTGCTGCCCTCTACTGAAACATGGATACATGAAATGATGTTCAAACTACGGCAGAGATGATAGAGCATCGTGAGTGGTGATTGTGATGTCTTCTCACTTTATTATAAACTGGCTGAATGTATAAGTAAAAGTGGTCACACACTAAAGAAGCATGGGATGATGTAGATTTTCACAATATTGGAGCAAGTTTCTCTTCCTGTATGACAAGTCAGGTTTAAACACGCTTTTTTTGCAAGTTAGCGAATTGTTACCCAAAGCAATGACAATGAATGATAGAGCATAGACGGTTTGATCACAGCAAATTAGCCTATCAAGACTATGCAAATGACAGAAATATATGCCTTTTTAACCATAACAAATAAAATAATGTAAATTTAATGTTTAAAATGATGATTTGTTAAAACACATACCTTGGATATCAGGGACCAGAAATAAACTGTGTTAAAGGGAAAGGTTCAACATTTTGGGAAGTGAAAATCTACTTTATTGCTTCCGATAAAGCAAACTAATTAACACATTGTATCTCATTCGTTTAATCCATACGGCAACAAGTCTTGCCAAACTATTTCTTGGTCTGGAGCAGTTACCAGGCAACCAGTGGACTTCAGTGAAGTTACTGATTCCAAACAAAAAAAGTGTGGCACATTTTTTTGCACTCCAGGCTTTTGTACAGACTAAACAAACAACACACAACATGCTAATTAGTGAGCTTTAGATATGCTGGTAGGCTAGCTTTTTCCTATTACCAGTCTCTGTGCTAAGCTAAGCTATTCAGGATCTGGTAGCAGCTTCATGTTTATCATAAACACATTAAAGTAGTATCAATCCTCTCATCTAAAACTTAGCAGGAAAGCAAATGAGTGAATTTTACATAATGCTGAACTTTTCATCTAAGGGAAACAATGGATATTGCCAGCAGGAAAATGTCTTGGAGCCCATGTAGAGAGAGCCTTACTTACCATGTCGACTCCCACATAGTAGCCCAGGCTTTCATTTCCTGGCAGCAGGTCACAAAAAATGATGGTGCCTCTCTCAGGTCCATCCCTGGTCTGCACCAGGACCCTGGAGTTGATCTCCAGTGGAGGGAAGTCCTGGTCCTCTTCCACTCGACTGCCATGGTCAACCTCCAGCTCGCTCTCGTCCTCATCATCCTCCCAGAGTTCAAGTTTGTCCAGGGCCACAAATACACCACATTCATCCTCACAGCGGAAAAGCTGGCGGCCCTGATAAGAGCCTTCCGTGAAACCTTGGCCCCGGCCTTCCTCCTGGGTGAAGAAGTTAGAGGAAAGAAGATGAGAAAAGTGCAGATAGTGAGACAGAACAGGAGCAAAGGAGATCATCAACTTATTGTCTTAACAAGGATGGCAGGTAGTGAGGCTGCTTGCTCAGCATTCCACAGTGAAGGGAAGTCGGCATTATAGAGCTGTGAAAGCATATGATCGATTACTGCAGCAGGAATACAAGCTGACATACTGTGATGATAAATACATTCAAAGATTTTCTAGCATGGTACAGGATCTTCTTTCAACCCCTACTCTAACATATTGTGCTTCTTTTCTCTCATGCAGGCTTGAGATATTAAAAAGTGCCAAATCACTATAATTGTTGACATACATTAGCAAAAGGAACACAGTGATCTCTATTTGGTAAGGACAGAATTTAGTTTGAAGCCTATGTGCAAACTCTGAGGCCTCTATCCTGAGCTACATTTTGAATGCTTGAGCTCCATCAGCCCACTCAAGAAGACTACAGACTGAGTTGAATAAAAACAACATTGTGCTCCAATAAGCAATCCTTTGTATTTTGTTACTCACTGTACATACGACACAGAATGAATGGCATGACAGTAAAAAATCAAACTTAGTGTTGAGATTAAAGGAACAGTTAACAAAAATATGAAAAAATTTTAATTATTTCCTTACACAAATGTTAGTCAAAACACTGCAGCTTTGTTTCGGCCTTCTCTAAAATAACCTTTATAGTTTGAGAAAGGGCAGAAACTGACCTCAAAAGTTAAATTTGCAAAACATAATCAAAGAAATTTGAAGCCAAGCAACCAAGCGTTAAAGTCCAACATGTTATTAATTTCATCCTGTGTTTTTCAAAAGTCAACATTTTTATGATTCACACAGTGCCAAGATGTGAGATTCTTATTTCGAAACCTATACAAATGTTATTATTCAATTGTTCATTCTGTCTCATTGCTTTGTCCTCTGTATATAATGTTGTTAGTGTTGCTAAAAATAATTAACAAAAACTGATTTTTTAGAACCACTGTGAAGTCCACTCTCTTATTTTCAAACATGCAATGAATTGTTTTACAACTTTCAAATACAAGTACAAAACTTTTCCTATAAAAGATTTATTTACTGTCACAGTAATGTGTGGTTTTGATTTTACTTTTGGATTCACATCTGTCCCTACTGTTTTCAAACTGTGGTTCAAACAGAAGTTGTGAAAAAAATCTCACACTGAGGTAAAATTTCTGTTATAGTGGAGTTCTCATGCCAAACAAACACAGGGGAAATAAAAATAAGCATCTCTAAGTAGCTTACAATCTCCACAAAAAGAGAGAGAGAAAAAAAGAGAGTTCTCACCAGAAGCTCCACTCCAAACCAGATTCCAGAGAGGGCCCTGTCAGGGAGTAGCGAGCCCTTGAAGCGGACCACACCAGGCAGAGGTTCATCCCCTGAGCGCAACTGGACACGCACCTTGGAACCACAGTCAATATCACAGACACGTGCTAGCCGTGACTTGTTGCAGAGCAACGCATATCTCTCTTCGCAGTTAGTAATGGGGAACAGCAGCTCAGCAAGCTTCTCGTCTAGCTCCTGGACGTCCCGCTCATCCAGGCTCAGCACCACGTTGGTCTGGTCCAGGATGCGGAGACTTTTTTTGCCTTTGCATGGGGGCAGTGTTCGCCCTAGGCTGTTGCGCTCCTGGCAGGCCTGACCAAGACTTCCACGAGGGATCCTCAGGGTCTTCTGGGGAGGCTTCTCCACTGTACACTCCTTCGTGACCATGTAGAAGCGCCAGTCCTCTCTGAAGCCCCCACTGGGTTTCTCCTGGCTCCACAGGACAGAGCTCATGGCTGCATGCTAGGCCAGAGGTCCTACATCAAGGCAAGCTTGACCTGTGGTCTGTGGTGAAGAAAAACACACATAATCATCTCTACAATGTATTCAAGCCCATTTATGCAAAGACATCAATAGAGAGGTACAATTTAAATAATATGAGCAAGTATGGTTATCAGAATATTTGTACCGTGATTTTATTTTCTCAATTAAAAACAATATTTCTCAAAAAAGTAATTTGGATCTGTCTAAATTCAGTTAGTTAAAATTGCTTTCTACTGTAATTCTTCAGTCAGTAAACAGACAAACCAACAAATATACAACAACAGCAAACTTAATGTATAACTTTGCAGAGACTATGTAGCCCCATGTGTTTTTTGCTTATTTTTGTAGGACCATACTGTGGTTTGCAAAACAGTGTTTCTATACCACAAGAGGGAAAACAGAAGTAGAAATGCAACAGTTGATAAAACACTGCACCAGGTAAATTTAAAATATGAAACACTAAATACAAAACGGCACAAAAATTGTATTTCAGTTACTTCTTGTGTCTTTGCACAGCCTGAAACCAAGTAGAGAGCACATTGTTTCTTTTGTCTAAAAGCGAACTTAAGCTATAAACAACTGGAGATCAGTTGTAAATGGATTGGCTGATCCGCTATACTGAAATAATAGACCACTAACCACGATTAAACATTAGATAAAACAGTTGTAAAGACATTAAGGCGAAGGATTATGAACAATTATATATGTGGACTTCGGTTAAGCTATAGAAAAACAGAATCACATCTCTAAGGTATCTCTGCATGTGGGCCAGCCGGCTACTGGTCTTGCAGTTTGCTTGTTGTGCTTTGGGTTTGTCATGTGAAATGTGATAGCTGAGGATGGTCACAGCAGTGAATTCTCCCTCTGCAGCCCAGTCATCTCTCTGCACAACCCCTATTCGTAGCAGAACCTCGAGTGACATTAGTCATGTCTACTGATTTGAATATCCTAAAAATAGACGGTGAGCAGACGGTTGACACCGGACCGATGGACTTCCCCTGATGACAGCCCAGATATGACGATCAGCCAACCGACACGGTGAAAGCTCACACTATCCGTCATTTGTTTCAGGCGTGACGGCAAACGCCGGGTTGCAACGTTTAGGTGGTTGTTCGCAATAAACGGTGTAACGCCGGCGTGACGACGTGTAAACCCGAAGAGAAAGTCGTTAACGTCCAACGGGACCAAGAGACAAGCAGAAAACTGAAAGTAATAAACACCTGACCCGGGCTAGCGCTTAGCTGCCTTGACATTTCTGTAGCCCTGTCTCCGAGGTGACAACCGCAGACTCGGGTACAGTTCTGCTTATTCCGGTGAAGGCGTCACTGGCAGTAACATCATGACTGGTTTTTAATGAACATTTTCCCTGACAACCGTGTTAGCAGTGTGTCATCATCGGGCAGGAGCTGTCAGTCAGAGGGCCTTTGAGAGAGGGAAGTAGGCGACTTACCGTAGCCTTAAAATGCAACGAGCAGACGCTACGGTCCGGCGCTAACTACAAGGTCCCGTTACCTTTGATACGCGTCGCTTCGGTTAGAGGCAGCAGGCGACTGTCATTTCAAACGTCCACCCGAGTCAGACACAGGCCTCCGGCAACAAGCTTGATTCCTCCCGCAGTGCCAGTTCACCTCTGATTAGCTAAACGGCTAGCTAATGCTAGCGTACTAACCACCTAAGTATCAGGCTAAAGTTGGCCGGGCGAGCTGCTCAACGGCGGGCGGGCTGGCAGTGGGCTGCCACCGTCCACAGTACGCTAACGGCATTTAGATAAATCTGGCCTCCATAGGAAATAAGTGAAAAATTACAGTGTGTCGCTACGACTATGTGATATATTATTTACAGGAGACGACCTCACTAGTCTGAGTGCGTGACGTCATTGCGTCGCTGACAGGGATTGGTCGAGCTCCCCGTTCTCAAACGCTGATTGGCCGCTCAGTGTGTCTCTGCGAACGTCTCGCTCGGTGGGGTTTTCCCACGGACGGCAGAACACGTAGTTTGGTTGAAGTGTGCGCCGAGGCTGGGTGAGAAAAAGTCCTCCATATGCAAATTGGCCTATTTCAGTGTTTCATAACATCAGTAGATAATTATCATTTGATTATTTGATTATTTGATTTGATTATTATTTGATTATTAAGAATTGGGAATTTATAGATTTATAGATTCCTGGTGAGCAATTTCCCTCTCCTTTATATACTGCTGGAATTTATAACAGTGTCATGCTTCCTAAAATAATAATATGCTGTGAATGAAAATTTTAATCTGAAACTATGTGCCATCAAATTAGTACAATAAAACATGCGACTTTTCCCTTTAAAATGTATTAGAGTAGAAGTATTACGTAGAAGAAAATTTAAAGGTACCTCACTGTACTTAAGTAACTATTATCATTATTGTTGTTGTTGTTGTTTTTAGTATTTTTATTATCACTATTGATACTAGTAATAGTAATAGCTATATTGGTAATAGTAGTAACATTAGTAATAATAGTAGCAGTGGTGGTGATAGTATGTGGTATGTGTTCTCATCACAACCTACAACTACAAAAGAAACCAAGACAAAGGTGAAAATAATCTGTGTATTCAGATGAGCAGTGAAAAGTGGCATTTAAATCTCAGAAACGGAGTTACACTTTAGAAAACCTATTTTACATTTCAAATTTTGATATAAAATATTTCCCTGCAATAAAAAGAAACAGTTCTTAAAGAAATACACAGTCCTTAGTCAACACAATACAAAATCAGAAGATTAGTCTTGATTCACGTTGTCTCATCTCCTCTACATCCTCCAAACTAAGGTCATTGTTTCTCAACCTGCAGAGTAAAAGGAAAAACTAAATCAGTGAATGACAATGCACAGCCTGTTTGGAAATGGAGAGGAAGTTTGAAGACAAAATAGCATTGTAGTTTTTCTTGGCACTGCAACTGGCAGCACAGCCATGCATTGCCCAGAGTGCAGGATGCAAATTTTGTTAAAACATGTGTGCTAACCACATAAGAAACAGTGGCAACCTTTGCATTTGTGAGTGTATGGCTCTATGCATATCACATACCATATTGATTTCACATGTGCATTGTGTTCTAGGGCTTGAATCAGACATTCCACTCCCGTTCTGGTTATGCAGTTTTCTGTCAACCTTTTACAGGAAATGAGAGGGTGGAGCAATTTAAGTTCTATTGTACAGCCCAAATGTCAGATCATCCATTCAGTTAATATAAAGTTTCTTGTACTTTGTCAATACAATTACAAATTAACTCTAACACTTACCACAGCTCTTCCAGTGACGTGCATGTCTTGATCATGTTGGCAAGGGCACCTGCTCCTGCACTTCCTACACCATTACCTACCAGGCTGTCGGTACATAAAATTATTTATAATGGGATAGTAAAGTTCTTTACAGCTGCAGGAAGATATGTTACCAATTAGCAAAATGTGCAGAGATGTATAGCTGGCAACTTAAAGGAATATGCTGTACAACTGCTATACACAATATATATACATTTGTGGCCATTATGCAACCTCACACATAAATGGGTCATATTCTAATATTTTATATGTTTTATATTTTATATGTGTAATACATTTTCACATTGTCTTAAGTCTATCTAACATGCAAAAATATTTATAGCAAACATTACCTAAACCACACCAGAGATTTACTGTTCTCTAGTGCACTGGCCAAGGCTTCTGCTCCTGCATCACCTATCTTATTGCCCCAAAGCCTGGGGCAATAAGATAAGAAAGAAAGATAAGATTATTATGTGGAAATGCAACACCAGTAAGATCCATGGATGTTTGCAGGAAGATTTCTACCCTAGAAACTGCAGTGAATCATTGAATTTCAGTCCCTCTGCCAGCTGCTTTGCACCTTCTGCCGTTATATTATTGTTGCCTAACCTGAAAGAAAATAGAAAGTTCATTTGCCATTCCTTTTACATTGGACAGACTTGTGCACTATCTGATGACTCCTGAAAAAACTGTATATGCCCACCTTAGAGATAGGAAATCCTGCTTGTTCTTCAGTAGATCAGAAAAGTGCTGTGTGCACACATCAGTTAGCTTGTTGTTGAAGAGCCTAGGTAGGAGCAAAATGATTTTCAAGTTCATTGATCAAATGTCATTTTTAATGTCATGGTGTCTTATTAATAATCTTAACAGTACATACGCAATTTTCTGGAAGTTGTCACACTGGACACCTTTGGCAATCAGTTTGCGGATGCCCTCATCTGTAATGTTGTTATTTCTGAGGCTGATAAAGGAAAAATATAGAACATTTAAGCAGTGTATTTACTTTTTCTGCCTTATTGCCCTTAATAATTGCTATTTGGGAGTGTTTGTCCACTAGGAGGAAAAAATATCAAAGGAAAATGGAACAATTTAAAATTTTCATACTCACTGCAGGGAATTACACATGTGCATGCAGGGAAGAAGCTGCTCTACTCCTACATCGCCTACAGAGTTGTTGTCCAGCTGGAGGCCTACAGGGTTCCTTAAATGCTGGAGCACATAGGCCAGTGCAGTGCATTCTACAGGACCAATGTTACAATAGGTCAGTTTCAGGTGGTCCACATCTAGCTTACCAACAGCATCTTTAGCAATCCTGCTCTCCTGCATCTCATAGATGCATTTGATAAGCCAGACAAAGCCTGGCATTGCATGCATGCTCTTCTTCTCCCCAGCTACAGGCTGAGGGATAGATTTGAAGTGTTTCTGCATGCCTTTGGACAGGTATCTTGAAACCTTTTTGACCTTCTTTTCCATCATAACACTGCGGCAGCAGTGGAGCCACAGGCTTCGATGGCGCTGGGACAGCAGTCCAGACACAAAGGTGGCTGTGATTTGCAGATTTGATGTTTCAACTGCTGTGGCATTTCCCTTTAGAATCTGCTCTTGTTGGTCAGTGGAGGGCAAACAGGCCCTAAAGTATTTGCTCCTCAGACCTCCCTCTCTCATGTCCTGCAGTTCAAAGAGCTTAAGAATAGTTGAATGTTTAGTGTTACTTGACATAACAATATACAAAGCAGCAAAGAAACACTGCATAGTCAAATGAAGAAACTCATAGCATTTACTGTGGGTGGAGGACACATCTTTGCTTTGCATGAGAAAACCCATGCAGATATCCTCTTCAGTTACACCACATGATTCCAGGTTTGTACAAGAGAAGATATAACAGGTGGTTCCGATGCCCTCAAAGGCCAGCTGTCCTAGATGCAAGACTGTTTTTAGGTGCTCCTGAAGCCAACCAAACCCCATGGTGCTCTTCGGGGGACTTCGGTGCTGTAAGAAGTGTTTTAAGATCATCACGTAAACATCTGTGATTGTTTGCAGACTGCCCTCTCCACAGCCCAGCAGCTCCTTATGGCACTGTGAGACAATCCAGCAGAGGACTGGACTGTGACACAACCCAAGTAACGCAGTGTTTGTGAGTAGGGACTCCAAAACCTTGGCAGCCACAATGGGGTCACTGTGATGCTTCCTCACAAAACAAACAATCCCACTTGGGGAAAAACCTTTCAAAAGGATCTCTTTCCGAAGGTGTTTCCTCAGCAAAGGCCCCACTGCCTCTGGACGACTAGTTACCAATTTCCATACCCCCTTCATTAGGGAACCTTGGATTAAGTTGAACAATAGTATGTGAACAGGTGCACGCTGGGTGGGGCAGCAGAGCCTGTGCTCATCTGAAAAGCAATGCTTGAGCTCATCCAGGCCGTCAAAAGTGAAGAGGATGAGATGTGGATGGTCTAGGATGAACTGGAAAATCTCTTCCTGCTCCCTGTCTGGCCAACAGCAGTGCTGAAACAGCAACTCTTGGACAGACAGCTCCCTGTGCTCGGAGTTCAGCCTGCGACAGCTGAATGGGAACAGAAACAGAAAGTTCTGGAGGGCTGCCCCACGAGCCCAGAGCAAGTGCAGCCTCTGGAGCAGGGTGCTCTTCCCACTGCCCGCCTCCCCAGATACTAACACTGTGTCAGCCTCCTCATTCACTGATCCTGCTGGTCCAACTATGTCCTCCAGGCCCAAAGGTCCATGGACATCTGCACTGTCATGAGCTAGATCGAGCTGACCTTCAGTGTAGATGTCATCCAATGACATGTGGCTGGTTCCTCCATAAGTACTGAGAAAGCAGGACTGCGCAGACACAGAACTGCTCAGCTTCCTCTGATACTTTAAGAACTCTGTTGGAGAAAGCGCACAAATGAGATCAACTTCAATAAATACATTGCATTGCAAAATGATACATACTGAATATTTGTTTACACATTCAGCATGCTGGAAACAGGTTTTTTCACATTTTCAACAGAGCAATCGATATTTTTTCGAGTGCCACCCATTCCAAATTTTCAAAGGAAATGCTTACATTTTGTATATTTTAGACAGAGCATCTACAAATTTAATCAAGGAAACTGAATCTGCTATAGCCTTCCCATAGTGTGTCCTATTACTGTTGTCTATATAATTACGTATCATGGTATTTTTCAGCATGAAAATTATGATAATGACATACCTTTTGGAGGAGTCAATTTCTCCTGGTTCAGCCGAGATCCAGATTCCTGATTTTGCTTAATGTAATGTATTACCACCTCTGCCGCTGGTTCGCCTTTTGAGTTGATACGGTCAAGAAGACACCTTGCCTGATTGACATGTTCAGAACGACATTATTCGTTATTAAAGGAATGGTTTACCATTTGGGGGGAGCAAAGAGTTAGTAAGAGTTAGTGAGAAGATCAAAATTGAGTATTAAACTAGCTTATCTTAGCACAAAGACAAGAAACATTGGGAAACAGCAAGCCTGGTTCTATCTGAAGGTAGCAAAGTCTATCTACGAGCACTTCTAAAATCCATAAACATTACCTTTGTACAGAGCAATGCTAGCTGTTTCACAATGTTTCCTGTCTTGTACTAAGCTTGCTGCTGGTTCTAGTCTCGTATTTACTGCACAGACATGAGAATAGTACTGATCTTCTATATAGCTCATGACAAAAAAGTGCATTTCCCTAAATTTTAAACTATTGCTTTAAAATAAGCACTGGTTGAATTGCATTTCATGTTAGTATTACATTTATTTTTAGCAAAAACATTAGACTTAGCAATGTAAACATAAAACCTGAAACAGTATTAGTTTTATTAGAGCATCCCATGTTGTTAATATAAGGAATTAAAAATGAACTAAAGAACAATAACAGGAAGTTGTTACGCCACAGTTAAACAATGTTTATAAAACCTTGGCTGTTCAGAGTACCTGCTGAGAGGGGGTGTATATAGGAAGTCGCACTCCATCGCAGTCTCCTGATGTGAATTGTCCTGATACAACCAGAGCCTCTAGAGTACCATCAATGCAGCCTTGTAGCTTGCTGACAAAGCTCGGTCTATGAACCAGAAGAGTCTGAATAGATGTGTTCTGAGATGGCTCTTTTTTTTCAGGATTTAAATAGCATCCTGAGAAGGAGAGGCCAGCTCTCTGCGATTCTGGTAGGGCCTGTTTGAGAGCAGTAAGGAAGAGGGCGCAAGTATCCACACCCTTCGTATAAACCAGGTCAAGCAGCTGTCTGGCATTGGTATACAGCGCTCTACCCGGTACTTGTATGTTCTGGTAGTCCTCCCATGAGAGTTCCCTCTGGGCCAGAAGAATATCCAGAACCCTTTCCAGATGTTCAGCTGACCCGCTGCTGCACAGTTCATGCAGTATCTCTGTCCGTTGTTTCAGTACAAGCTCCTGGGCAAACATGTTTCCAGACTGCCCACTTCCATATTCAGAGACACCAAACGGCCTTTCACATGTCATCATGTTACCCCCTCGCGTTTCACACATGTTGTACCTTTACATTAAATAGTATTAGTATCCTTCCTAAGACTGTAGCTTTTTTCGTCATTCATACACACTGACCATTTTTGTGTGTATTGTGTTACACACTTATTTAGAACATGTACAAACACACAGGAATAAACTAAAAGGCTTCAATTGCTAGGGCATCCATCCATCGTAGGACCTTTGTAAAATTATCACTCACATTAGAGTCTTCGCAGCACAGAGCTTTTTTCCCTCCATCTGTCCATTTGGTGGAGACAATGCACAAAACCTGCCTCTTCCTCATTCCTCATATGAAAGCGAAACTTGTTCTGCTACAAAGTCCCTTCTATAAAATGGAGGCCAAACACTGACAGAAAATGACATTAATCTTCAAGTCCAAGTCAACTGCCTTGCCACACACTGTAAAAAAGTAAGCAACAGCCAACTGACTTTCCTGATGTTTTCAAAATAGAACACAAGCAATGAGTTCCCCGGTAGTTTCTTGATATTCAAAGTTAAATATAGCCACATACTAGTGCGCACTGGGATACAATGGCATTCACACATCCTCTTGCCTGGGGTTTTTCAGGGTCAGAGCAATGCGATGACGAATACAGTAAAGGGGAGTGACAAATATTTGCCTTTTAAAAAGCAGAAGCTCTTGAACTGTTGAACAGGGGTAGTTTCATTTTTTGCCGATGAAAAGAAATACCCACAGAAATATACTGATTGGGAAAATGGCATGTCCGTGCTGGTAGGGTCATACTGGTTGCAATTTGTTTTTCAACCACTTGGTGGAACTATTGCATTAATGATGCATCCTGTTTTGTTCAAGACTGGGACTTTGTTTATTCCTCTCCCTTTTGTTATTCCCTTATTTGTAGCATTTCTTTATTTTATCATCCCACCTGTACCCCCAGCCCTGTCTTCATGCACAATGTACAGTTACTTGTGAGTGGTTAAACTGGAATGATTACTTGTTGTTATGAGAGGTTCTCGAAGGGTTTGTAGAAAATAATCCGAAAATATGATCATCTAAGTATGGTAATAATTCTACTTCTGTTAAAATAGTAATAATATTTTTTGCAAGTGAAAACCTGCCTTGCTGTTTACCTGATGTAAAATGCTTCTTCTCTTGCATTCTTTCATATAAAGATAAAATAGATGCAAGACTGACGTTTTGGACAGTCAGATGATTTTTTCATGACTATTATTACAGCTCCTTCTGGAGTACTATGATTAGTTTACTGTGTTTCTATCATGATTTCTGTCTCAGCCCTGTTTATTGGCCTCCTGTCATTCTCTGAACTTTCTTCCTGTTTCCAGATCCACCTGCTCACCTGTTTTCTAATTCCAGTCACCTAAACTTCCCCGCCCACCCACCCTCCACCCTTCCTGTCCCTCATTTCCGTCATCTGCTCCCCTTGTATTTATATCAGCCCTTTTTCCCCAGTCATCTGCCAGATTGTTTGCTAATGTCTCTGTGCTTTGTGCTGCTCATCCTGTGGACTCTTCTTCCTGATACCTGTATGTTGTTACCTGTTGTCTATGCCTGCCTGCCCATCTGTCTGTCTGTAAACCTGGTACTCATCATCTGTTAAAGTTCCTTCATCTCACCAGCCTGTCTGTGTGCTGGTGCTTGGGTCGTCCCTGCCTGTGCTGCTACCATTAGCTGTGACAGTTTCTTCAGTCTGCCTTGTGGGGCAAAATCCTCAAACTAACAACAACATGAGAAATCAAATAGACACTAGAATAAAACTTTCTGAAGTGAGTTTCTTTGTTTCCTCCATCCTTTTCCTGTCTAAGAAACAGACATGTCTACCAAGGGGAGTGTAATACAGAGTCCTCTCCATCAGGCATCCTGCATGAAGTTAACGTGGAGTTCTGTCGTCAAGATCACAGTGGGTGGGCCAGACAAGTTTGGATGGATAAGAAAGAAGAAGGAAAGAAACTGTCTATAAGAAAATACAGATATAATCCCAAATGACACCTAAGTATTTCTGTCCTCTCTTGCAACAACAGAATTCTTAAAATTATGTCAAATCATGGAAAATATGTCTCCATCTTCATGCATTTTGACTACATAACCTCCCTTCTCATGAATAAAGAGATCTTTGGGCCTGTTTAGCAGGCTAGTAGTAGTTAGTAGATAGTAGTAGGAAAAATCATGCTAGACAGGCTGACTAATCCTTAGCCTGGAGGATCTACTCCTCAGCTTGCTGTTTATTGGACATGAAAATTAAATCTTGATCATGGAGTCAGTTAAGCTCTTTGTACTCCACTAAATCTACTGCCCAGGTCTACACAACCTTGTCCACCAAGTCAGTTAAACTGTATGTCAATGAATAACAGTGCAATTCACTACTGGATCCTTCCTTCTCTCATGGCAGAGATGGAATTCATTTCATCGCTGTACATTCTTTCTGTAGAAATATACAAAGCACATGTGGTGAGCTAAATGTTAGGTCAGGTGCACCAGTCAGTATCCATAGAATGTGTACCGTGTACTGATCGGTTTGGCAGTGACTGAGAGCTCCCTGAAGCAAATAAGCATGTCTTATCTTCTGTGTATTCTGAGGTAAATCTACAGGCAAACTGTTATACATAGCCAACTATCTGTCATGTTCAGAAATGATTTGGGGGGGTTTTTTGACACTGAAATTTATAAGAATGCACATAAGTACTGCACGGAGAGCATTACAATAATGACATCAGTATAGTGCACAAAATAATACAATTTAGTATTCAGTCAGTCAACCCAAAACAAAAGCATTATTTTATCCTTGTAATGGAAATTGCATATGACAACAATACACACAGTTACAGCACTGGTACATTTCAGTAACATTGGTTTGTAACGGTTAATTGATCAATCAGTCTTACAGGCTACGTGCACATATTTTTTCATGACGATCTTAATACAATATAGATACACCCAGGTGTGTGTTGAGAAAGTATCTGGTTGCTGCTGATAATAGACATGAAAAAAGTTTCCCTTTATTCCAATTTAGGAGATAGGGATTTTCCTTCTGTGCAAAAAGCAAAGTTAAACTTGTTAGTATCAATTCCTGTTGCCAAGTGCTTGGGGAATTTCAGAGGGGGGAAACTGATATAAAGGGGAATTTTTTACCAAAGAGACTGTGACTTTGGAGAAAGCCTCTTGATTTTTCTAACTCAGACTTCTTAACTTACTTAACTTATAGTATGTGGAAACGGAAGTTTTGATTTAAAACAGACTTGAACAAATGTAAACCTATCCTTTATTAGCCCAACTTTCCTTTACTTTATTTAGGTATCAATGTGCTCCTTTGCTTAAAGTAAAGATGGACTTATACTGTATGAAAAGGACCAAGGAATCTTATATTTATTATTTCAGCTATTCAAGCATTGTATTATAGTTCTTTATAAGTTTACGTATCTACAGAATAACACAGTTAAGATTCTAGGAAACAGTAATATATCTGTGTATCAGAAATACATGTCATTGAGTTTTTATACAGTGCTTGCTGCTATGTTACGAAGGCACTGACTTTTTATACAAGGCTAAGTGGTCCTAAGATACATAGTAATTTGCGAAGGGTATAGCTACAGCTTCACAATAATACTTTAATCAATCAACACATAGAAAGTTCACACGAAGTCGCCAATAAAATTGAAAAAATAAAAAATTCTTCTGCCCTTAACACTTTGATCTTTAACAGCTATTTTATAACCTTTATGATAACAGGTTACAAAACGCATATAACAATGACTGAGATTTATCATTGTTGTCAAGCAAAAAAAAGCTGTAACTTATGCGTTACTAACCTGTAATCTCATACTCCTCTGAGACAGAGGGGATGATGAACAAAGATGGATTACCTCATTTGATTAATGGAGACATTAATGGTAAGAGGATCGCTATGTACAGCAATACAGTAGCAACGCAGACATCCAAGCCTCAAATTGACTCATACATTGGAGGGATTAGTGTATAATTAGAAAAGGCCTCTCCAAGCCAGAAAGACAGACATTGAACAGAGGAAGCGTATGGCATCTCTTTTAGAGGTAAATGGCTGAGGGGAACACATCTGTGTGACCATGGAGGCATGGGTGTGTGTGTCAATCAGGATTTAATTGACAGGAAGATTAAAGACACACGCACACACACGCACACACGAGCACACACACACGCACACACACGCACACACACACACACGCACGCACGCATGCACAACCTATCCCCATCTAAATTTTTTTTCAGGAAAGGCAAAGTCGACGGAGCCCGGCCTTCGGTGTCTGCCCGAGTATCGAGGTGCCTGCGCTCAAGGTTAGCGCAGGCACCCCGCTGAGTGCGTGCTGTCTGAGATGGGTCCTACTTGTTGGACATTCATTATCAAACTCTGTTTGCTCCTTTCATCTGCAGCTCTCCGCCGCACTCGACGTAAACTACAGAGGCACCTTGCAGCTTGACATCTCTCCATTCACTCTGTACCTTAAACAGCATGCTGCCACATCAAAGAGCCGCGGCTGCCTTTGATGCTGCAAAGAGAAAGAGCTCCAATGATCTACTAAAAACCAATGCAACTTTCCGCAGCCTTGTTTTATTCATTTGCGATCGCTGGAAGTCTGGAGTGAGTCTCTAGAAGACAGCGGTTTTGAAATTTGGAAAAGTTATGCCCTTTGTAAAATGAAGCGAACGAACAAATGGTAAAAAAAGAATGTGGCTTTTTATTTTGCCACGGTGGTGAGTGTCATACCTTATGTAGTTGAAGGGGACTGTTATCGGGTTTAAGGTTTAAGTTGTATGAAGATGACGAGACAAAGGCAACCGTCTGTTACTGTTTACTAAGTAACTATCCATAGGAACAACAATATCTTCAATGAGTGTGTTTTTAATAGAGAAAATTAGTACCGAGAATCCAGAGTTATGGGTTTATATAGCTCTAATATATTGTTTAATATCACAGTGTGCTTGACTAAAGTTTTGGCAGTTTTGTGAATAATGTGCTAATGGCATCTTACACAGCCACTTTGCTACTTGAATGCTAGTGTTTTTAATTATTTTCTCATAGTAAACAAATGCCATAAAAGACCAAACAATTTCTCAGTACTATCCTATTTCCTGAGCCTGTCTGTAGTTTTCAGCCCAAAACACATTTATTCCTACTGAAGATGCAAATCATTAAAAAGGGGTTCAAAAGGGTAAGAGACTATACTTTCCTGAAACAGCTGGGCACTGTAGTTTTCACCTGACTCAATACAATAAATAGAAACTTTTTGGATCTATTTTTAGCCACAGCTTAATACACATTTGGTGCTTCAGTACTTTCGGCAGAATGACAGTGGGAGGGGGATCAACTTAAAATAAATGAAGACACGTGTCACCCAGTGCAACAGTGTGACTCATAGATGTGTTTTTAATAGTTTCGGACAACAATGGAGCTCCACGGAAAAGAGAAATAAGGTTAATCAGGCTTGGGATACACACACAATACTTATAGTCAAATCAATCCATTTTGGTTTTGGATTTTTGGATTTTTTGAAAATAACAAAAAATACATAAAATAACACCAGAATTATCCTTTAAATAAAGAGGAAGAGATACAACCAATGAATCAACTGTGGGAGGTACAGAATACATGGGAAATTTTCTGTGGTTTAGGACATCGATCTCACCCTGATATATGCACATACATACAAACACATAGAACTATCTAAAAGGGATCAGTCTTTTTATATCCAGGCCTGAAGTATTTTTGCTTCTATCCTCAAAGGACCTTTGCTTACTGCAGATGCCAAATGTGTTTTTGCTCACAGCGTCTCCCATTTATGCCAAATGAAAATAATGAATAGTAAATATTGTAACAGGGAAGATACTGGAAGATGAAAAATCTCTGCTACACAAATGGCCATTTTGTGGTTTGGTTGCTTGTCATTAATGTAAGGGACTGTTAGTTGCCATGCATCTTGAGTCATTTTCATTGGACATGGAGCTGACCACTCACTACGCTCAGTTCCTTCACTTTGTTTATTCTTTCTAAATAAGATGTTTTACACATATTTGGAGAGCATGGTTTTCAATGACACACACGAGCACTGTAAATGCAGAGCAAAAATTATTGGACCAACAGTCAAATAGCTTCCATCCCCAGGCCGAAGCCACCACAGCATCAGAACTGAACAAAGCAGCCCCTCTCTTTCTCTCTAGTGCCATCATGGTGATCACAGGGTGAATTTAATCCTGCTAATTATAATTTCATCAGATATAACAAGGGAAATGTCCACAGTAAAAAGTGATATTTAATGCAAATGGCTACAAGGTCAGGCACGCTGAACTTTAGCACTTTGTAAGCTTGTTTCCTAATTGAATGAACTTGACAATAATGGAAGTGTTTTATTTTTGCCCTTCTCTCCACATATAAAAGACTGCCATGCCAATTAGCTTTAATTCTCCCTTTTCCCTCTTGCTTTTCATGCTCCTGAGTAGGCAGGAACCGGCACATTCCGATCATTTGCATTATCCAAAGCGAATCTGCTTTGAAGTTCTGAGATTCTGCAAGAAAAAGGATCCACTTACCCCACATGAAAAAAAATGTTCAAAGCTCATAAATTCACTGGAACAGATGTACATTATCATTGGATTTGCCTTTTTTTTCACTGCCTCTGCTCCTGTATTGGTAATACACTACCTCATGTCCTTCTCATCCCTTAGCGTTTAGCATCCTGCCTTTACAGAAGCTAGTATCCTGCTGTGCCAATCCACACTTCAAAGCTCTCTGCCTATCTGCTGGAAACAAAGCACACAGAACATATTATGGCAGCCTCCCATTTCCCCATATTTAAGTCAATATCATTGCTTTTTCTGCCAGTGGTTACACAGAGATAGGGTTTATTTCTACCCAGTAAGACCACTCGCTGTAACCCATGTCTCCTGACAGCATAAATACAACGCTGTACACATGCACAGGAAAGGTTTATCCCATTATAGTTCCTGCTAATCTTGGATTTTTCCATGACAGTCACCAAAGTGTTCACATCTCTAAATATGGAAAAGCCAGATCAATGAGGCTTTTCATTCTCAAAAATTACATAAAACTAAATGTAAAAATAAGTGATTGATGTTTAAAATAGTTAGTTGGTCTTTGATTTACTAAAAAGATGCCCCATGCTTGGCAAAATCCTTCTGTCTTGTACTCATACCTTGATCAGTTTGTTAGAGACCTATAATTACACTACACAGTTTACACTTACACATTAAAATCCTCTTGGGCACTGCCAAAATTAATGTGAGTGAGTGAATGTTTTCAGCTTGTAGCCTTAAATACCTCGGTGCTAAGCGGTACTGGGAGACACTTACTCTCTTCATTGCTGCTCTTTTTTGTCATCAGTTTAAGGCATTCAGGGCCCCGCAGGCTAATTCTCAGAGTAATTGCTCACTGTAATGGCTGTGTTTAGTGCTCCTTGTTTATAGCCCTAAGCTTTAGACCTAGGAGGGCATGGACTACAATATTCTCCAGCTTTACGGATAAATAAAAGGGATTAAATAGACTAAGTGAACTGTGACACTGTACAAGATATGGAAAAGGTCATAAAGGCTTTGTTTACAACTTTAGCATCTAATAAAACTTTAACTGAATTCAATAAAATATTACTTGTTGTATAGTTGTTTTGAAATGTATTGAATCAGTTTGGTAATCCTTAGCAACTGGTCTCTCAAATGTAACTGGACAATTGACAATTTATCACTTTCATGGTCCAGTGTGGCCTGTTCCTTCATTATTTCATTTGAAACAATCAGATAAAAGGTGTGTAGTTGATTCAAGGTGTTCACTTTGTTTTTCGTAGCTGTTCATGGCAACTTATGCATTCAAAAGAGGTGTCAAGCAAATAAAAGAGGCAATCGGTAGGCTGAAAAAAAAACAAACCTATGATGCAGAAACTTTAGGAGGAGCCAGATCAAGAATCTGGTGCATTCTTACAAAGAAGGAACATACCAGTGAGTCCATCACGAGAAAACTAAAGTGGATGATCACAGGATTCTTTCCTTGGTTAAGAAAAAACCCTTCACAGCATCTAGCCAGGTCAAGATTCCTCTCCAGGAGGAAAGTGTATCATTGTCCAAGTTTACAATCATGAGCTGCCTTCATGAATATAAATACAGAGGGTTTAACACAAAGTCAAAACCATTGGTAACACTCAAAAACAGAAAGGTCAGATTAGATTTTACAAACATCTGAAAAGCCTGAACAGCTCTGGAACAAGGTTCTTTAGACCGATGAAACCAAGATGAAATTGTACCAGGATAATGGGAAGAGAAGAGGATGGAGAAGGAAAGGAACAGCTCATGATCAAAAGCCATCACATCCTCTGTCAGACATGGTGTTTATTGATGATGTGAAAGCTGATAGAAGCAGCAGGATGAATTCTGAGGTGTATTGGTGTTTACTGTCTACTCAGATTCAGCCAAATGCTGCAAAACTGATAGGACGGTGCTTGACTACAGATGGACAACTAGCCAAAAAATACTGTGGAAGCAAAACAAGAGCTTCTCAAGACAAAGAAATGTAATATTCTTCAATGACCTAGTCAGTCACCTGACCTCAACTCAAATGATCCTGCTTTTCACTACCTGAAAACAAAACTGAGGGCAGAAAGACCCACAAACAAGCAGCTACTGAAGGCACTAAATGCCGGCAAAGCATTTCAAGGGAGGAAACTCAGCATTTGGTGATGTCCATGGGTTCCAGACTGGAGAAAGTCATCAACTGAAAAGGGCCTTGATTCACGTATTTAAAAAGCTGACTATTTATAATCATCTTGGTTTGTCCAATTACTTTTGAGCCTCTGAAAATGAGAAACTATGTATTAAAAATTGCTGTAATTCCTAAACAGATAATGTAAATTTTTTTGTGAAATCCCTTGAATTAAAGCTGAGACTCTAGACTTCAATCATATCTCATTCATTTCAAATCTATTTTAGTATACAGAGACAAAATTCTGAAATATGTCACTGTCCAAATACTTATGGAACTTCAATGTGGTGGCGAAAAGATCACCTCAATTAATTTGTCAAACATAAGTTTATTCAACATCTTGTATTACATATATGTGTTGCTTTAACACCATTCAAATTAGCATTTTGATTTTTGAAATACATTAGTTTCATTGGCAAAATGATAGCTGCAGCTATAGCTATAGCTGTGAAATAAGTGTAATGTGGTTTAGTGTAAAAAGTACAATATATCAAGTAGCATTAAATGGAAATGGTCCAGTAAAGTACAAGTACAGTACTTGAGTAAATGTACATTGTTAAATTCAACCAGTGGTTGCATTTTGCATATGATTTCAAAGCAAATGGTTTGACCTAAATGCTATATGTTTTTTTTTTCTCATTCACATAAAACACAATCACTTTTATTTTTTCTGGTTATGCAGCAGTATGTCAGGGATCCACTGTTTATGCAACTGTTGTTCTATTACTATGAGAGCAATGATAGCTAATCCCAGTTTAACTCAAATCCTGCTGTGCATATGTTGCTACCACATTATAAGCGAAGATATTACAGTATGAACCAATATTTTATGTACTCAAGTTAATATCTGGTCGAGAGAAAGCTTTGACCAAGGAGATTAAGGTCAGCTGTGCTTCAGCCAAAAATAATATATAGTATAAAGAAAACCATGGATGTATACTACAGTAGTGTTAATAATACAGTTACTAAGCAGCAGTTGAAATTTAACATAGTAAGCAAGTGTAGATCATCTTCCCTGAAAAATATGAAGTAAACTTTAGTTTAAATTGGTGAAACATGTTCCACAACCCCTACTCCTTTGCCTGACATACATATGAGGAGTCCTGGACCAAAGAGATTGAGCAGTAGACACAGACTTATAGGACACTGTCTCCAGTGCTGTCATTTCAAAGGCCGTGACTGCATTATCAAACTGTTACCCTGCACTGTTGAAGATCTCCATGAACACCAAGGCTATTACCAACATATGTGAAGAGTTGAAAGGAGCACAGATCAAAGTCAAAGTAAAAAAAGAAGAAGAAGAAGAAGAAGAAGAAGAAGAAGAAGAAGAAGAAGAAGAAGAAGAAGAAGAAGAAGAAGAAGAAAATGTCCAAAAAAAGTGCCATGCTACAGAGAAGAGAGGATGTGAGAAGAAATGGCCCCCTCGGCTATACGGCATCTGAGACTTTGAGACTTGCAATGAAGACGCAAGGAAAGTTTCTGAGTTTTTTAGCTATATATCTTTATATATATATAGGGTTTTTAGGGTTAGATTTTTTTGGGGTTTTTTTTAAAGATCACTCAGAATTACATAACAAATGTGTTGCCAGCTCACTCTGAAAACAGTAAGCATCCTGTGATTCAGAGAGCAAGCATTTCAGCAGAGATAGCCGTAAATCTATCATAGCTTAGATTTAATTATTGTTTACTAGGCTTGAGTTTTATTTCATTCAAGTGCATCACCAGATTCAGATTCAGCCTACATTCCTACATCCTTTTGCTTTAGTACTCGGCTGTCATAGCTTTCATTAGTTATGAGAAATATAATAAAGCGGTTTTATAAAGAGCAAGCATGGAATCTGTTAGATTTGCAAAGTGCTTTCTTTTTTCTATCAATGATTGATGTTCACCTCTGCAGCATTTAAATCTGTGCTAACTAAAACTTTGGATTAACAGGCAACAGTGCTTAAAGAGAGAAAAATGGAGTGTGGGCTGAATTTAAGCATATTTTACCCATAAATAGCACTATTCTGCAGGAGCTGTTGTGATAATTGCTATCAGCCAGAAAGACATTTCTTCATTGTTATTAATTTGTATGCACCAAATGATCAGGATCATATTTTGTCTTTGAAATTGGAAATTATCTCCAGGATAAGCACAAGTAAGCCTGTTTCATCATAGGGGGTGATTTTAGAAGTGAGTGTGATGCCTATAAATAGATAGCCACATGGAGATTTCTTAAAAATAATAGTTCAAAGTGCTCTGCAGTTTAGGTTGCAGACATTGGGTTTAGTTTAAGTCCTAGCTGAAAAAATATTACCTCCTCAACTGATTAGAATATAAAAGCAAAAAAAAGTATCCAGTATCAGCTAATGTTTTATATATTTGATATTTTACTATAACCTTTAAGGGGTGTAAATATCATGTGATTATAACTGTAACCACTTACTTTACACCACTGATATAGTTGACTAATTCTTTTAATAGCTCAGATGTGCGAAGCAGTGGTAATAATAACCTGGTAAGCTGTGTTAGGATAGAAATCATCTGTAATGATGACACAAGTTCTGCGGGTTACACTGCCTTGCCTTCACAAATAGACATGTTCCTGAGAGGAAGGCGTATCACATTGCCAAGAGGCGGACTCTCTGTGGTTGCCCCGACCAGAGATAAGCTGCTAAGCTGCAGATGAAAGTGTGTGTGCATGTAGAGAGCGTGGCGTGGTGAGCAGCTGTGGTCAGCCAGATTTGGGAGCCTTCTGTGACACCACGGGTAGATACAGTGGAGAGGAGCTTTATTTCACTACAAAAACACACATGCACAAACACACACACACACACACACACACATGCACGCACATGCCAGCGCTCACACACACACACACACACACACACACACACACACACACACACACCCTTCACATCACTCCAGCTTACTTCTTGGAAATTTGAGATACAAATGTATTTAAAAGGATAAAATGCAGGACAAAAAAGTACAAGATGCATAAGAAAACTAATCAGCAATTAAGATCTACTCTTTTCAATGACAAAAACAGAATTTGTCCTGATTTTATAAAAGTATATCAAGGCAACAGTAAGCATGATGTCCCAAATAGTACAGCCCCCCCCCCCCCCCGCGCCTTAATCCAGCGTTTTCTTGTTTTGATCCTTAAGTCCCCATATGGCCAAAAGTGGCACAGTTGCTCAGTGGCTAGCAGTCACCTCACAGCTAGACTTTTGGTTCTGTCTGTACGGACTGTGCATTATCTCCATGTACCTGTAAAGGTTGGGTGAGATGGGAGTTTATTGAAGATGTAAATATGGTTTGAGAATGTTTGAATTTGGTTTATTTTTTCATCTATTTATTAGTCCTGTGATAGACTGGTGATCTATCCATGATGTACCCCACCTCTGTCCAGTGTCAGCTTGGATAGCCCATGAAGCCAAATGAAAAAGAAAATGTAAGTATTAAGCTGAGTATGGCAATAATACTGCTTGTATGGCAGCAGTTTCTATTACCTTAAAGGAAAAGATCTACATTTTTGTTTTTTGGCTTTCTTGCTGAGAGATATATGAAAAGATTAATGCCACTCTCATGCCTGTATGGTAAATATGAAGCTAGTGCCAGCAGCTGGCTAACTTAGCTTAGACTGGAAATAGGGGGCTCCATTAAACATTACACCTACCAGCACCTCTAAAGCTCTCCTGTTAACATGTTATATCTCTTTTTCTTTCAGCAAGTAAGTCGATGTGTTTATTGCCCAAAATGAAGCACCCACATATTCGTAGATTTTTTTTTTTTTGATTTTTTTGAATGCGGTTAAGTACAAATCTTATTTTTTTAACATTCAAATGTCGTTAATTGGTATCGTGCATTGGATAGAATATGTTCTTATTATACATACACATGTCCTGTGAATATCTACACAATAATATCCACACTACCAGTGACAAATGAAATAAAATGACTCCAGAAGTCAGTTGGTTTATAAGGAACAGATTCATACTTTAATAAAAGGGTATTTCCCTTGGCACAGATCTGCTATCAAATAAATAAAGCAATTAATCAAATACAATCTATATAAACTAAACAAAGTCATGAAAAAACATTAGAGGGGAGTGGGAAAGGGGAAAACAGCTAGTGATAAACCATTTTCTTTTACAACAAATACCAAGTTAAAGTGTGTCTATGTGTTAAGGGAGAGAAACAGCTTGTGGTAGAGGCAGAGAATTATTCCTCCCTGCTGGGTCTGATCGGTGTGGCAGATATTGTATCAGGAGTGCTAGCTAACAGGCAAGTGAAAAATCTTGACAGTCAATAGTTATAAATAGGCCTTACTTTCATTCTACATGATGTCAGTTTAACCTTTCTGCAGTCCACTATATACATCAAGTTTTTAAAAAATGTTAATGGGTGGATATTAGCTGAGCAACATATACAGTTTTAAAATGGACATGTGGCTCTTAATATTGAATATCCCTTAAAACAGGACAGAAGATGATGGATCTAGAGCATTTCGGAAAACATGATTTGACATTTTTTGTTTCAAGAAGAGGCATTCATGATTTGAAATATTATTATCAATATTAATAGTTACACCCACTCTCACATAATCTGGCAAACAAATTAATACAAACAAATTCTGGTAGATATAGAGGGATGACCGATGACTTGGCTGCCAATAATATGAAATGCTGAACATGATTGTTATTTTTCCTCTCAAAATGTAGATATACTGCCAAAGTAGGCTGAAAGACAGAGAAGGGATAGTGACAGTGTTAGGGTTTGAGAATGAGGGTTTGAGAATATGTGGTGTTTAAAAGAGGTTTGCTCCCCCTAGAGAAGTCTGTGTGATTAAAAACAGAAAAATAATGGCTTTCCCAACCCTGTACAAATGCTACTGAGGTGCCCTTGAGCACAGAAAATCCCCCCAGTTGCTCCAGTGATTCTGCATTGCGGTCAAAGGTATGAAAGTATATTTGTACAGTAGTTTCTATGTGACTTCAGGTAATTCTATGAATGTGAAGAAGGGAATTAAAAAGGAGTTACGGTATGTGTGTTCAGTAACCTATCTCTAGGTAAAAGACGTTTAAAAGGAGTCACAATCACAGCCAGGTTGTTTAAAAAACAACCTGACCATGGGTCTGACTGAGTCTTTCACCCAAATTCCTTCAGAGGCTCTCGCTTACCGTGTCAAATCAGACTACCCTGCTGGACCAACAGTCGCCCACTTGCTGTCTGTTCAGACAACCAGACAACCATTTCTACGCTGCTTATATTTAGAGAGTCATAAACTGGTACCAACACTGTTTTGGGTGAGGCTAAAAGCATTGAAAAAGGAGTTACAGTGTTAAGAGGGGTCCGTTAGCAAAGACTTGTTGTCCAGGAAAAGCAGTCCGAGGTGAGGAAGCTGCGGAATGGAGCGCAGCTGTGATCGCTGTTGACGCCGTTTTCACCACTGGGTCCTGTGAGATGACGCGTCTGACTGGTGCCTCTTGCTATAGGACAGTCTGCAGCTGTGCAGAGGACATTGCAGGGCTGAGGACAAGACTGGCATTCACTGCATTCTTGCTCATCACAAAAACACACACGCTTATGACAGACTAATGCAGACAAACATATGGTATAGTCTGGACATGAAGCCTTCTAATGATAATGGGGTCTGGTTCACTCAAAATCCCTTCCCCTCTGTATGTATGAGGCTACCTTAGGGCTAGGCACTTAAACTCTCATTGCTCCAAAGGTCAGGAGACTGGCTGAAACAGTTTGAAACAGTCAGGCGCTGCAGAAGAACATGTGTGCTAACCCAGACTATCCGTAGGAAAAACTCTTCGCTATGCTGGAGAACATGCAGCTCTCACTTCAATGCTTCTGTCTGAACAGATATGACACGGCTTACATACATTTTTGCATGTTGGTGTTCCCAACATCTGCATGTTTATGGCAACACCCACAGAGCATCATGGGACAGGACGAGCACAGTTCCTTGCTAGGAGTAGCAGTTGTGAGTTATGGGTGCAGTGGAGACTGTGGGCCGGGCCCAGTGTTATCCACCACCAGAGGAATGAGACAGCTGAAAGAGTCCTTGCCCCGCTGCACCACAAAGAAAAAACCTGCCGACAGCTGGGGGACAGGAACATGCCATCGAAACTGAAGGAGCAGCCGTGCGACCTTGAGCCAAGCCGAGAGACTGGACAACACAGTTTCTAGGGAACGTGCTGTCTGGCTTGAAAATGGGAAAACTCAGGTCCAAAAAGAAAACGATGGAGCGTGACAGCTCCCAGGTGTTATTTTATGTAACTGTTTGGATCTGCAGCAGGGCAGTGGTGGAAAAAAAATTGCATGCTCAGCAAAACATTTCCCTGCATAAATAACAGTAAAAAAAACAAACAAAAAAAACCCTACATACTGATAAATGAATACACCAACCTCTAAATGGCTGAATGTAACAGGGTTTCAATTCATGAAAAATATGCTAAAAGGTCTGAGCCAGAGGTGGTGTACTCCACCGCTCTGATGTCACAGATCACACAATCTCTACTTTTTTTTTAGATCGATCATGGGACTGAGGACATGTGATTCAACTGCCAACATTTTAGACATTCGAATAAAAAAAAAAACTTTTTGTACAAACACTGCAGGGGTCAAGGAACTTAACAAAAGCTTTATGGTGTATGTATTTTAAAGGGTAGAGGCTGACGATATTTCTAACTTATCTTTAGGCATAATCCAGATACTTGCGAGCTACATGAACATCATGAAGGCCGTTAAATTACAGCTAAGCTTACATGAACTAAACTCAAGCTACATGCTTTGATATGTATTCAAAAGTACAGCTGTGTACCTCAAAAAAATTCCTCACTTTTTTATTATCTATAAACAGAAACGCTACAGAAAAGCACTGTCAAAAGTTGGGATTTAAGTCATTCAGGCATAGTTACTAGGTCACAGCTATGTATCTAATCGCATGGTAAGAAAGCTGAAACAGAGAGAGAATGAGAATGTCTGTAATACAGTTGTACATATTCTAGTCAACACGGGGCTCCTATTGATCTTATAAAATGCAGTTGTGTAGGAAACGAAACAAAAGCTTCAGATAGTGAATAAAAAGATATCACATTATCAATAAAGCTTATAAAATTGATAACAATATATACCTTATATACAGTAAATGTTAGTTAATAAAAGTAAGGAGCTTTTCAACACTTCAGTACTGCAGATTGTGACACAATTTCTCTTCTTTCAAAAAGTTTTAAAGTAATTTGAAAATAACCTCTGAATGCTAAATCAAAGTCACCATTACAACAACAATTAGGATAAAATTAGAGGTAGCAGCGGATTTAGGATCTCTGTTCTTGTTTTACTTTATAACACTTCAACATTTTCCTTCTCGTTTTGCTTACGGGGTATCGCGCGCTTAAATCAGAATCTTCATTTTCATCTTCAAAAACCTGCCTGACAGCCAGCTTTAAATACTCACGCACCCATGAGTGCACTTTTAAGTGGTTTTCAACAGACACCAGTGTCGTGACACTCACACACACGCACACACACACACACATAGACACTTCTTCTTCGCCCACACATTCACACACTGTTTCACACACAAACACACACACTATGCCCTGCTCTCCTAACACCTATATTCCTTCATTTATTTTTAATCACAGTCTCTCTTCCTCTCATCCCTCCTGTTCCTTAAAAACCTTTTGGCTTAGTGGTCTGGAAGGGTTGTGGTGCTGGTTGGAGCCATGGAGTTCATCAGGTAGTGGGATTAGAGGTCAGGCGGAGAGGAGCTTCTCAGCTGTTTATTAAATCTGTCCCTCCTCTCTACACTCAGTCCTGCTGCACACCTGAGCTTCCGTATGTCTGACCCACCTCTTTATAACACTGGTTAATAACATCCCAGCACTGGACTGCCTCTCCAATGATCCTCCTCTCCTCCCCATGTCCTGTGTCCACTATAGCCACTGGTGGGCCAGCTGCACATTGTTTGAGGAGGAAACCCACTGCAGTCAGCATCTGCAGGCCTGGCTGGGTTTCTCAGGGCTTCAGGAGTGCTGAGCTGTCTCAGGCAGGGTGGAAATTCAGGACTGATAAAAGTGATGGTAGTGGTGATGGTGTTCATGGTGGTGGTGATGCTCATGCCGCTGCACCACCTGTGCCAGCCCCCCCTCATAAAGAAGCACGC
Source organism: Istiophorus platypterus (assembly GCA_016859345.1). Classification (NCBI taxonomy): domain Eukaryota; kingdom Metazoa; phylum Chordata; class Actinopteri; order Istiophoriformes; family Istiophoridae; genus Istiophorus; species Istiophorus platypterus. Next base: position 24,739,765 of record CM029118.1, read on the forward strand.
TGGGCATATCCCTCACCTGCTCCTTCTCCACCACTGGTCCTGAAGCTGCCAGTGGTCCTAATGCACGGTAGCCCTGACTCTCCTTGGACCGCTGCTTGTGCTTGCGGTAGGGGCCTGTGGACTGATGGGGGGGGATCTGGCTGGGTAGGGCTGGGGGAGGCGGTACACCTCGGCTTCTCATCACCCTGCCACTGACCTGCGCAGGAGGTGTACGGCTGTGGGACTTGGGAGAACGGAGGGCATGTTTTCCTGAGTCTTGGCCTCTTGTCCGGGGAGGGTGGAGGCTGTCCGGAACAACAGTGTCCACGACGGTCTGCAAGCGGCGGTGATGGGAATGGGAGTGGCCATTTTCCGGTTCATGGGAGCGAGAGCGAGTTTGGTTGGATGAGCGGGTCTGGGACTCTGCCTTTGTGGGCTCTGTGACTGGAGCTGTGAGACAGACAGACACAGTTTTTATGCTAACTGAGAAAGACAAACTTCAAGGTTGCGGGAAAACATTTCTTTCACAGGACGGGTCATTGTTATATTGATCACATGGTCACTCGAAATAAACCCTTATGTACAACTTGTTGTGCCAACAGCTAACTAATAAAGATCCACAATCAGATTCTGGCTTTTTCATTTCAGGTTTTGTCTTTCTGCGGAGAATCCTGACACACTGTGACACAAAGGAGATCTCTGTCAGCGCTTTCCTAAGAGAACCAACATTAAAATAATCATATGTCATCACTGACCTTCAGATCAAGGCTGCTGCTTATTAGACATAATATTTCTCTTCACAACAGCCTGTTCTGTTGATGGGCTTTAGCCGTGAACACTTGATGTATTGTGCTTGCCTGATCCCAGATGTTTGTACTGGCAAGGAAATCAGTGGGCTGGTAGATCCACCTAATGGCTCAAAGCAGGTGCCGCAGTAATGAGGGCACCTGGATGCAGCTTCAAAGGGCCACGGTCTGTATTTCTCCCTCCTCTTTCCCCCTCTTTACCCCTGGCCCCAATCCACTCACCGGCTCCGAAGCGGGATGTGTAGTTTTCGATGCCTGCCAGGTCCAAGTAGTGGTTCCTACGTTCTAGGTTCTCATCCACACAGTGGCGCTGGCAGCCCGGCTGGGTGTGGTGGTCACTGTGGTGGCGCCTGTGGACACAAGCGGCACCTCTCATTAGGTAGCAGTTTGGGTCAGTGAGGTTCAGTATGGTAGTGTTTGGAGAAAGTAAAACAAGTGTTCCTTATGATCAGGCAGTAGCAGGGTAATTGTTAGAGAAGTGAGATTGTGACTGGAAAATCACAGGTTTAAACCTCAACTGGAAGAATCTGAACAGAGGGCTGACTCTCCCCTTCACTGTTAACTCCTCTTTTGTGCAGTGAAGGTAAATTTGGGCAAAATTATTAAAAAGTGGAGAGGACTACTGCAGATCTCAAGTGTGCAAACGAAATCTGCCCCTTGCAACTTTTTATTAGAAAATTTCTAGTTTTATGTTTCATAAAGTGGATGTTCAAATCAGTGGTTTAATAAAAAAAACATATGATAATAATAACTTCATGGTCTTCTTCTTGTATAAAACCACAAGTAATAGAAAATAGAAATAATAGAAACCTTAGTGTTAAAGGGAGGAAGGTTTACCTAAGGAGTGCTCGAGTCTTCTTGTCTGCACTCTTGGGGTCCTCTATACACTTGTCATTTTTCATTCTGGGGTGGGACAAGTCTGTGTATGTGTGAAAGACAGGAGGCTATTATCAAAAAGAGCTACACAGAGAAGCCACACACACAAACACGCACGCACGCACACAAGCACACACACACACACACACACACACACACACACACAAAAACGACAACAGTCACACAAGCCTCAGAAGAAAGCAACCTTTGTTTTTGAGTTTTACTTTGAAGATCTATAGAAAAGGAAAAACAACAATGCTTCATTTATTCTATTTTCAACTCTCAGCCTCTTATAAGGCGTCAAATGAATAAAAAACACGCAGACTTCAGAAATAGTTTATTAAGGCTGCAAGATCTGATGCAGTTTGAAATTAGCATGAAGGCAACCGGCAATATTTTCAAAGCTTGCTCTGTTTGAATCTCTTGGCGGATATTTATAGCTGAAACAATAGGACCCAAACACACAGGAATATATACTTTTTGAGATATTTTTCCCTGACTACTTGTTTACCAAGTCATCAGTGAGAAAAGTTAAGTTGAACGTAGCTATATTTTCCCAGCAGCTATGAGAAGGGAAGGGGGGGTGGGGGAGGAGGGGGGGACTTTGGAGAAAAAGAAAAATGGCTGTGGTTATCAAAAGGACTCGGCTCATCTCTTAAGGTTTCTTTCAGAGTATTTGAAGGCGCTGAGGGAGGGGGCCCTCTCTTGGCTCTGTCACTCCCCCCATCATTAAAAATGAACCCCATTGAGTGAGAGAGATGGAGCGACTCTAAGACTGCATGGAACAAAGCCCTGACAGGCCTGAAGCAGCCGCCTTTCTGCATGACAACAAACACATCTCTGGCTGAGCTGACAGCAGGCGACTTGGGGGGACCCCGAAATGCCCTCTCTTCTGCTCCACCCCCACCCACTGTGTTAATGCGAGCTTTACCTGCTGCACCCTGCGTAGAACTCCGCCACCGCTGGCTTGAATCGGGAGCCACTGATAGCTTGACCCGCAACGTCTTGCTGCTGCCAGGAGAATGGTTGACAGAAGCATCCACAACTTCATAGATGGTGTGGAGCAGGCTGGTGATATCCTGCAGGAAAGAGGTCATTGGAATGCAGTTAATTTCGGCTTTTTGACACACAGCTTCCACTTATTACATGAATGCAAAGTCTAACAAAAATGGTCTTGGTAACATCGGTACAGAGAAATGGAATTTCAGTGCACATATTTTGCAAAAAAAAAAAAAAAAAGGACATACTGTAGGACATTATTCTTATTACTAAGATGTCTGACCTTTTCTGTTGCTTTGTGCATGAATCATAAACTTAATGCTAAGTAGGAATTTAAAGAAGCGACTCATACAACAGTGAACAGATAAGCACACTGATATCAGTTGTTTTAGTTCAGCTTTCTCAGTGAAGCGATCAGACACGGTATAATGACAAGTTATAAATTCATTAAAAAAAGACATCTTGATGGTAGCGGAGGAGGCTGAATGAATGGTCGGGCCTGATGTGATTCACAGCTGTGCAAGCTCTACACTTTCTCTGTTTAGTTCCTCAGTGTCTCTTAAATCGTCTGTGTAGATTTTAGATGAATGCACAAAAGAAGATGCACACATAAACTCAGAAGCTCACATTCAGATACAAAGCACCCCTGTCTGTGCATGTAGGGACACAGAAGCATGCAAAAAGATTTTTTCATGTAACTACAGGTCATTATAATGCTCTTCCTCAGGCCAAGGAAAAGGAATCGCAGACAAAAATACAGGGAATTATAGAAAAAAACAATAATGAAACAATTTCCAACTTCCCCATGTTTGCTTCAGAACTAAGTAACTGACCATATTTGGACTGTTTATTTCATACATAAAATATAGCTGTCTCTTGTTGCTGTTTAGAAGCTATATTTTGCACTGATGAGTGTTTTTGTACTCCAGACTGAGCTAATGACTCCCTCCTGAGTGTTGTGCGCTGGATCTTTTCATTGTAAACACAATTCTAATTGTCCATTAAATTTTCACCTGGTATGAACATGCAATGAATTAACTTATACATTATCTCATATCTCAACAGTGTTTTGCTTTGCGCAGCATCACCATAAGAGCTGATTTGACAACCCCGCTGAGAATGAAACCTGTGCCACACAAAAACTCCACCTGCATGATTTTCACTTACTAAACCACTCTGATTATTATGAATTCTTCAGGGACTGGTTCAGAGTTCTAGTTTCAGATACAGATGAACTGTAAAAAAATAAAAAATAAAATAAAATAAAAGCTTCCTGTATCATTTTTGGTTTCTCTCTCTTTTTATTTGTGTGATGGGGTAGGAAAAAAAAAGAGTTGCAGAAGAAAGCTTTGCTTTCCTTCTCCAAGCTGCTGTCTGCCGTCTCATGAGCCGTGGAGCCACAGGCAATGCCAAAAAAACTGCACAGCCAACCACACAGAGGACAGCTCAAGTCTTGTTGCGCAGTTTCAAGTTGTTCTCAAAAAACACGGTCCTTTCTGGATGTTTTCAATGATATAAACCAGGCGGATGTGAGCCACAAGGTACCCTGCAGGAGTGCCAGCCCTCAGACAATGCTGGTGGGTTAAAGGCTTATAACTTCTATCAACACTTTCTTTTTGGGTGTGGTAAGTTACACAGAAGTGCTTAATTTCCAGATGGATATTACCTCTCTGGTTACTTTGCCATTGTTGTCAAAGTCGTAGAGGGTGAAGGTCCACTCTTGCCTGTTGTCCTCCTCCACAGACACAGCACACTCCAACTCCTGAAACAGCACAGCGCCACACAATCAACATTATCCAATGTGTATGTGAGTGTGTATTTGCACAATGTCCTGCCATTGTCCTAGTCTCATACAGAGGGGAAGTAATAAATGTCCTGTTCAGTGTTGACACTCACTTCAAACTGGAGCTGTTTCTGTGGCCCCGTGAAAGATTGACTGTCCCTCTCCTGCATCTTCTCCTCCACACAGCAGCTTTCTGTCTTCTCCGGGGGTAAAGCCACTGTAGCGACACACACACACAAAGATAAAAGACAGAGCCTGAGGACAGAAACGATGGGTGCAGTCATAACCTGAGGATATGTCATTGCCTTTAAGTGTTCCTTGTAAGCTCCTTCTTCTGAGCTTGGCAGCCACAATTAGGTTGTGTCATACATTCAAGTGCTCCTGGTTTCGAAGTAAATCTACACAGCCAAATTCCTCACTGATCTCTTCTCAGTTAAATTGTATTTTTATATTAATATAACCATAATATATTTATTTGTAATTTAACATATTTGAAGCAGAACAGACACTGTTGTGCTTCACATAAGAAATGTGTATAAATTATGAATGACTTTAAATGCTGCAACTTGCGAATAAAAATAAGTAATTTGGTTGAATTGTACTGTATATACCCTTGTAATGGTTATTTAAAGTATATGTGATAATTATTCAAAGGTTGCAGAAACTCAAAGCACTGTTAGGCTCACAGTCATAAGGTGCTCTTTTGGTTAATTACATGTGTAAAACACCATGAGGAAGCATTCGGAGCAAATTGATCTGTGACAATGTGGGATCAAGTCACAAGTGGGTTCAACAAAATTTAAGAAAATGATCATTTATTTCTTTTAAGGTGCTTCTACCACTACTGAAAATACACTTGAAGATTTGAGAAATTATGCTCTAATTTAACTTTTAGACAAATAGCTTACTTTGTAGTGTTTCATGTCAAATAAAGAGTTGATCAATGCCTCATTGCAGAGAGCAGAAGTGCTGTAGAATCAAAACACCAAGACTGGAACCAGAGTCCCAAATGTCAATCCAGTGCATGTTACGCCGAAGTCTGTCCAGACTCATATATGTAGTGAAAATTTTGAAAAAAATTTAATAAAGGTTTTTAGTGAACTATTATTCTTGAGTTATGGCCTAAATTATGTTTTCTGAAGTCACAGTGACCTTAAAGTTTGACAACAAAAATCTAATCAGTTTACCCCTGAGTGCAAGTGAATGTTTGTGTCAAATTTTAAGAAATTCCCTCAAGGTGTTTGTGAGATATTGTGTTCATAAGAACAGGACAGATAGACAGACAAAAACATTATGACTCCGGCCAGAGCTATCATTGGCACAGAGGCATAAAAATGTTGAAATTATGTCAGCACTGTTGCTCCAGGGGCAAAGCTTTTCGATCACCCACATACAGTACATATAGTAATAGTTTTAAACTCTTAGCTATAGTCTATATATCCCAATGGGTTTTCACTGAGAGGGGATGTCGAACAGGAAAGCGAATGGTATAACATGCCTAAAACATGACAGAATATTAGGTGGCATTCAAATATAAATGGTGGAACTAAAACAGCATCTGAACATCAAAGGCCTATAGGAAACCCCTGAGTCCCCCGCTCAGTGCAGCAGTACCCATCATGTCATTCATTACATTACCATCCAGACAGAGCACAGGGAGACACTCCAGAGGGAGTACTAATCTGCGACATGCACTTTACCAGTTAACTGAGCCTGACAGCATTTCCTGTGTGGCAGAGGTCAATAATGGCCAGACAAGGTTCACACTGAGAATGTCTTGATGAGGTAAGGTGTCACACCGTAATATGTCTTTAACACCAAGTCTATGAGCCAAGCAAAAACATGTTTGTGCCACTGATATGAATGTTCCAATACTTTGGGAGCACAAACCTACTTTGTTATGAATCAGTGAGGACAAGTTACTCTACAGGGTGTGACTCAGTTAGGGGTCATAACAGTCGTAACATATTTTATCCACCTGGCATAATAGGTGGACAAACCAAAAAGAGAACCTTTTAACTAATACAACACATTACAATAATGCAATTAAGAAATATGTCTCGTCTATAATGATTAATAACTGTGTAATATAGGTGTTGATTCGATATTATGGTCATGTCTGAGGTCACAGTTAATGGTGGTGTATTTTTGGATTGGACTGTATTGTAAGGTGCTCCACCCTGGGGGACAAAAATAACACAACTGTCACTGTCTGGTTGGATGTTTTAGTTTCAGGGTTGGAGGTTAGCCCAGAGCTAACGCTAACGGATATTCTTCTCTGCTTTGAAATCCAGCATTTGTCTGACACATGAGTCTACAGATACACACATGTAACTGAGTACTTGTCGGCTCCTTTGCGAGCCTCCACAGTTATCCAAACACCTCTTTGCTTCATCTTCATAGATGTTTCTGTGTATTTTCTCATATACCCCCCCATCCAATCACAGTCCTGTAGGCCACAAACACACCCACAAACCCACACAGACCACGCCCCTCTCTCTCTCCCCATCCTCCCCTGCTTCTCAGTCTTCCTGCTACACTTTGAAGTTCCATTCTCAAACCTTTTGGAAGAGGATCAGACCGGCTGTAAAACAGAATCACTAATTAATTAAGCCAAGTCAAATCTGAAACACTGTTTGTTTGCTCGCCAACAGAGCAGACACAACAGCCCAATTTCTTTCCTCCTGATCCAAAGCAGATCAAAGCGGACCTGTCTCATCCCTGGGTAGGGGAGAATGCCAGAAATGAAAGGCATCATCCCGGGGAGCTTTCACCAACTTTTTGGAAAGGAGCAGCATTTGGGGTCCTGCTGTTTGATCATCTGAGGTGCTCAAAGAGAACATTGTATGCAGGGGCAAATCTGTTCCGTAGCAGGCTCAATATGGTGGTGAGATGCTTATCGTGGAGCTAATGAAATGCCGGGAGGAGTAACAGTAATCTGCTATCACCCTCCCCCCATGACCACACTCCCCCACCTACCACCACCACAGACATAAGCCGACTCTTTATGAGAGAAGCTGCTGCCAGGGGATTGGCTGCACATCAGATCTAAGGGGGAAGACGAGGGCAGCTGAGGGCTGGCACCCTCCATGCAAAGCCTGTTCCAGCGGCCCAGCTATACACACGGCCGTGCATACCCTCGTACCCACACACAAACACAAGTTCTGGCAGGTTGGGAAAGCTGCCAAACACTGAGAAACATCACACCCGGCTTACTTAGTAGCGATGAGCAGGTTGACCCATAACGGGTATGCTTACTATAAAATATCATGGGAGGGTCCAGATATAAGTTATAAATAACGTACAGAAACACTGCATGCAATAGGCTAGACTGTGATTGCTAGTTCATCCTCTCTTCCGCTCTCTCTCTCTCTCTCTCTCACACACACCGGAGGGTGCAGGTTCTCTTCCTTCTTGCTTTTGTAAAACAGGAAATAAAAGAGTTAACAAATGTATAAACCCTAGCACTCGGGAATATGAGGGTGTACTTCTTACAGTTGAGGGTGAATTGGCCAAATGGTATCTATCTCTCTCTATTAGCATTTAAGTGTACTACTGTTATTACTGAAATAGACTCTCTCTCTCTCTCTCTCTCTCTCCCTCCATACCTCCAAGGTACTGAAAGACAGTAGGCAGCAGTGGCTACTTTTCATTTGTTTTCTTATTCTTATCATTCATATTCTCATTCATAGGAATAATACTCAATGAAAACTAAATCAAGTGCGTTCTAAATGTTGTATCCAACGTTTCTGAAAGAGAGAGATAGAGAGAGAGAGAGAGAGAGAGAGAGAGCTAAAAGTTAGTGGTTTGCGGGTCAGCTTTGGTGGCTGATTAAAAGATATTTGTGTGGGTCGGGTGGAGTGGGATGGCTCTCATAATGCGTCGGATGGGTGAGATTATCAAAAATTGGTCACTAATAGCTAGATTACTGTAGTACACAGAACTGAGTCTGTGCCCCCTCATATATTTGGACAGCTCAGTGCTCTCCTCCTTCAGAAGCCCCCACTGAGGTACTCAGCTACCCATTATCGAGGCATTTCATATTCCAGTGGTCTCATTTAGCTACTCAGGGACCAACTCTTTTGGGTAGCCACCACATGAACAGTTGTAAAATAATCTGAGGCAAAGTGCCTCTGAACAAGTTAACCAAGTCTTCCTTTGTTAGCAAAAGAATAGGGAACCTAATAAAAAGCCCATCTAGGCTGTTCTTCTTGCATCCTTGCAGTAATGATGATAACAATCATAAAGACACGTTCATCACTGAGCCCTCCATTACACTGGTGTAATTTCTCAATTCCCCAAAAAATTGTTTGGAAGTGTTTCTTTAAAGCCAAAAGGAAAGAGGGCTTTCATGTACAGTGGCTGGCCTATCATCTCTGCTCTCTCTGTTTTCCCTCTCTTTTCTACTTTATTCAACTTTTTTAGATTTGTGAAAGATAGATCGGATCACTGCACTAAATGCAGTTATTTCAGTGGATGTCATTACTTGACCACAGCAGTCTTCATTTGGTGCTTGTGCCTGAGGAGGGGTAAAATGGCTTGGTATGAGGACAATTTATTACAGAGTAAAATAAATTTTTTTTACATAATAAATTGCTTTCATTAGACTAAATCAACACAGCAGCTGCAAATAAATTTTTCTAATGCAGAAGAAGTAACTCAGATGTATCCACCTCTTGCTCATACAGTGTTTTAGAACTCCATTTTCAAAAGTGTGAAGCTTGAAAAAAGCCCGCTGGTACAAAATGAAAAATTGTTGTTTACAGCAACTCCACCCAACTTAGCAAAACCACATCCCATCCTACCTGACTGAGACCCCAACTTACCCCGCAAAAAATCTGGTGTGACATTTTCTCCACCTACAAAAATTACACAGTTGCCACTCTTTGCTTTTGCTATAAGTGATTTAGTTTGCCCTAGTACCTTGAACATGAGAAACTGAATCTTATTAAAGTCTGTATTATGGAAATATAATCTATTAAACTAGAACCTTTCATTGAAGCTTTTGTCTAGGCTTTTGCCTGGTAATCATAGAGAATAAACAGAGCAGCATATTCTAATGTGCAACATGTTTCTTGAAGAGAGGACAAGCTCGGACCAAACATTGGTTCAGCCCCATGACTAAACATCTTTTCAAACACAATTATCAGTCATGTTATCTCCTGTCTCTGTATTTTCCCTACTATTCAGTGAAAGAGGAACTGAAATAAAAGCCCATGCTACGCTTCCAAATTCTGGGCTGGTCTCATTCATCTCTCCATTTAAGCCTGCACCTCACGTTCAATCCTGTCTTTAAATGGGAGGGAGAGACTTTTTCCTCCCATAGCTTTTAATCCTGGATAACATCATATCAGGGAAAAAACATGGAGGAATGGAGGCACTTTGCATAACGCTGCCGAGGGGAGGGGTGGATGAGAGACAGGGTAGGTGAAGAGGTGGGCAGGAAGGTAAAGGGGTAAAGGGGACCTCATCAGCACATTGCTGGAGCTTAGAGAATGTATGTGCAGCAGAGGGGATAAAAAGAACCACACAAGTACCTGAAGGCCAGTTGTGACCAGTATTTTTTGCAGGTTTTCATTCAAATTAAACTATCAGGGATCAAATGAGCTAATGTAACATTTGGTGATGATGATGAAGAGCAGGGGGCCTACCTTCTAAGCGGTAGTGTTCCTCACCAATCCCCTCAGCACACGCTTCATCCATGGAGTCCTGTAAAGAGAAAAACAGTGAGAACATCATCACTGTTTTCAAGTCATATCGAGGAGACGTACAATATTTTTCTTTAACATATAAATCCACAGCAGAGCTTTCCAACATAGAGTGACATGCTTGAATCGAAAATTATAGCGTTTATATAAGTATATATGAAGTTTGACAGCTGAGAGCTGAGCTTAAACAGCAGCAGACAGTTTAAGAGGCAAGTAATTGCAGGACTGAAACAAACTGAGCATAAGACTAGCAGTCAGAACTGAGACTATGAAAGAAGCATCTAAATCACCGCCGCCAGCCCTGCAGGGAATTCTGAGAAAGAGAGCTGGTAGTAGGGCTATTTCAGTGGCGGGCTATCGTTGCAACGATACGTTTAGAGACTTGTTTTTGTCCCAGACCGTTTTCAACCATGCCCCTCTCCTGGCTGCTCTACTTGTTAGTGCATACCACAGAGACTGGAGGGCCATATGATCCCAGGGCTTCACTATAGAAAAGTCTGGTTCAGGTATCCATGTTGCATTACAGTCATCTGGCCAAAAAAACAGTACTCATGGGCTGACAAACGCATATATATGCTCACATTTGTTAACACATATACACATGTTAAAAGACCCTCTCCAGTCTTCGTTTCAGAGCTTTCCAAGGCACAAACTATTGCAAAAAATAGTTTAGTCAGGCATAAAAAAGGAGATGTAACCCTTAAATGATCCTGTTCAGACTGGAGCCTAAGTATGATTGTGTGAGTTTACCAGGAAGAACCAATTCTGCACATGTGACAGCTAAATTGACAATTTGTTTGCCAAGAAATGCCTAGGACCACATTCTTGTGACCATAGTCACTTAGTTCAACAACTGCACAGAGTCTGCTAAGACAGAACACATAACAACAGTCTTATCATAGTAGGTGAAGATTAACCTTAATAATCAATAATTAACCTCATGAAATACCTCACTGAATGTCATTGTAGGAGCATGCATGTTTATTGTATATAAGCTAATATGTTCATTGTGCGTGTGTCCGAGGCTAAGATGGGACAATGTGAGACGGGATATTTGTGCAATCCAGAGAGGTAGAAGGTCAGATGATGTGATGCTACCCTCCTCACTCTAGTGCCAGCCATGCTGCAGCACTGTGGGTGGCTTCAGGAAGAGAACAGAGCAAACTGAAGGACGATGATCTGGCTGTAAGATTTATAACCCAAAGCAGGGAGAAACCTTTGTTTGTTGTGGAGATGGACAGGTCAACACACATTGCCTGCTCATAAGATGGTTAAAACGCAGGTCTGACACCGCTCAGCTCATGTATGATATAATGGTCACTAGCAGCTTCAATGAAAACTGCAGGATCATGCAAATGTTAAAATGGAATGCAAGAAAATGATACTGGAGCTATAAACTATTCTTGAGGTGACAATCGATGTAAACAAATGTGCAATAGTGTTTCACCTCACCAAATGCTTTTGTAGAAGGTCAACTATGACCTTTCATGCTTAAAATTGGTTCTGTTGTTGTTCAGACGAAAGCTTACGTATGATTATGTCAGATTCCCAGGAAGAATCATTTCTGCACATTTGACTGCTGGTCTGGCTGAAAGTCTGGCAAAAATACTGTTGAAATATTATCCCCTTTACTGGTAGACGTTTAAGTTAAATTAAGAAATAGATATTAAGAAAAGTTCAGGGCTCAGAGGTTTATGCAATGCTTTCTTTAGTTTGCTTTAAAATAAATCGTTCAACCTAAATTGAACCCATTCATATGATACATCTGTCACAGGTTAATAACTGGTTGTAACCTTTAGCAGAGAATCTAGACTACGATATACATATATATATATATATATATATCCACATATTTCAGTGCAAAATTGTAGGAATACACCAATTTTTATTACATAATTACTAGATAGAGTTACTAAAAGTTCAATTATGGCTTCTCTCTATCTGCTCATATACACATTTGCGTTCTCTAACATGTATTCAACCAAGATCTGGAGGATGTCCTCAAAGGAGGGTTGGTTGATGCATGTTGACCCATTTAGACAGTTCACAGACATGGGTATGACCCACATCACAAGGAAACTGTGAATTAGACTGTGGTAACATTAGCACTGGCCTCTGTTACCATAATGCCCCGCTGAAAAATAAATCACTCCACAATCAAAATACACACACACAAATACAGCATCTTGAATGCATTTCAGTTTTTTTGATGAATGATCCAAAATTATTGAGGGGTTAGCCAAGAACATGAGAAGAAGAGGGAAGAGGAATGTGCTAATTGGTTGTTGTCTGTGATGATGGATGGCAGCTGTATTATTAGCATGCTGGGGTTACTCTGGGATCTGCTCTCTGGTCGGTGTTAAGAAAAAAATATTCCATGCTTTTTTTTTACTTTACACACACGCACAAACATATACACACACGCACACACACACACACACACACACACACACACACACACACACACACACACACACACATGCACAAACACACACACACACAAACGCACACACACACATACAGACACACTCAAATGCACTGATTCCTTCTCTCACAAAAAGTCTCTGACCACTTAATATGAAACTCATATTTTTTATCATTCCTTTAAACCCTTTTTTTTGCCCTGTGAAATGTCAATTAAAAAAAAGAAAGAAAACAGTTCTCCTGGTTAAGAAATCTTCATCTAGTGATGATGTTAGGTATACAATTTTGATTGGTTTCATAATTTTTAATGGGCATATTTTCTTGAATTTTTACTCTCAACCTCGACAGTGGCACAGCTTTGAACCAATGACTGAATCATTGGCCCTGACATACTCATCCATACAGTCTGTTCTAACACAGATTCTATGAAATACCTCCAGAGTAACTGACCTGAGGGCACTACCACTTTCAAGCTTAGCTCTCAAGTTCCTGGCTTTGGTGGTGACAGATCAGGTCATCCTGGTGCAAAAAATAAAACATAGGAGTCCTAAAAATAAGGGGTTTGCTTCTGAGTTTCCTTCTTTCCCACCAGCCAATTGCTCAGGGGGAACAATGAGACAAATTTCTTGTCCAGTTCTAGAAAAGGGAGGTTTTTATGGCAGCACTAACACTCCTGGTTGCAATATTCATACAATTTGCTGCTATAACAAACATTATCTGATCTGTCCTCCATTTTCCTAGTACCTTCTGATTTCATCTTCGAGTTCTATGATTCATATCGTGATATGAATCACAAACACTTCAAAAAAAAGGTGGAAAAGACATCAAATATTTTAATATTAAAATTGGACGACTGAATACCTTTTGTACAGGAGAACAGAATTAAATTATCATACACTACAGGAATAACCGATGTGGCAGTTATAGTCATAGATAGAGTAATAATAACCATGTAGTAACTGCATGTTAATGCAGGTCTTAAACAGAAAAGTTAAATGCTTCAACTCACTCCTTTCAGTATGCCTTGAAATCAGAGCATTCAAATTGGATTTTTCCCAAAATTGGGATGCTGGTCATGTCTCCCTAAAGTGATTGCTCAACTAATGAGTACAGATGATACTAAACTGATGTAACATTTACAAACAGTTAGTGTATCTTAATGGCCAAGGCTATCAATGAGAAAATTTGGGTCTCATTAGTTTCTGGTACCCATGGTATGTGTGCACAATGACCAGCTATATATATAGGTAAATATGTAAAATGGTAATCACAAAAGAGCCATCAATCTCCTTTAGTCCAGCCATGAGTCGATAATAGGTTTCTCTCTGGATCCTTACTAATAAATTCCCCATTCCCTCATTAGCTCCCTAGTTTATTTACCGGTCTATTTCCAGTTCTGCCAGATTGTCTTTGTGCCATGTGCCTTAGCTTTTGCAGTGCTCTGTTCTTTGCCTGTCTGTTTTGATCCTGATCATGGTTTGGACCTTGCCCATGTTTTTTGTACATGTGCCCTTTGTACTTTTGAGCCAGCTTTGTGTTCTTGTTTTGTTCTAAGAGAAGACTCCTTTCTTTTACATCTGCCTTTTTAGTCGTACTCTTGGGGTCCTTTTCTGAAAACCGCGACATTGGGTGTTGAGGTATTTCGGTGTTTTGCTCCTGCTCATCTCTGTAGCTTATGAAAGCTGTAGTGAAGACGTCGCTTCCCCACATCTCTGCAGGATTCAGTCAGAGGTGCTGGCTTCAGGGCACAAACAAGCATCTTTCTTGTGCACTTGGGACCAGCTAAAACAATTTTCCAGACATGATGTTAAATGTTCTGTGGAAACCAGAGCATAAAGCATTTTGCTTTTAACAGCAGCCAGGTCCTTCAGAGCTTCTTCAGAGTCTTTAGGACAGGGGATTGTATGGCCCCTGTGTGTTTTAAAGTTATTCAAACCCCTTTACAGAAAGTGATTTATTACAGGACCATAACACAGAACACAGTGTGGCTGCCCCATTACAACATCCCATGCACATAACTCGCTGGCCTGAAGGCCTGTTTGGGTTGGTCCTTGGAATTATTTGGCAAACCTCAATAATGGCACACTCTAAATATTGATTTGGATATGCCAAAAACAGATTAGCATATCTAAGGATGAGAATATTTAGTGAATTAACAACACATAAAATTATTTCTTTAAGTATGGTGACCAATCTACACTCTTCAGTATGTTTTCCTTATTAATGAGAACATCAGCTCTAAAACTTTAAATAAAGGGAAGCTCAATCAACACCAGTCCTTTGACTGATTACTCTAAATTATAATAAATTAATGGTTGATGTATTTCATTTAAACTCAATTGTGGTGGACCAAATAAAATATAACTCAAGAATATTTTAATTGCATTGCATGCAATTGCATTTTCACTCTTTCAAAACAAATGAAGAGTAAACGCATGTAACCATGAAAGCAGAACAATATAGCTTTTAAATTTAAATGACATAACAACAGAAATATCTCTTTAAGTTGGTGTTGCTATAAATATAGACCAAAGCTAAAGTCTATGGATGTTATAATAAATAAAAAAAATCTACCTCAGTTTAAAACCTATTCTAACATCATTTCAAAACTGGGACTGGAACTGACTATATGCAGTGCAGATGTAAGAGCTGTAGCTTTGATTTTACGTACATAGAGATGCCCACATTCTTAAGGAAATTAAATGAAAATGCCGCATTGCTGTTAACACTGGCAACTTTCATTTTGGCTCAGAAGTCGATAAGTCAGCTCTGAAAAGATAGCTAACCTCACAGATCTTATCAGCAGTTCATTACATATTCTACAAAATAGTGAGATAATGTAAAATGGAGAAACTGATCTCTTTGCTGTTACCCGTTATCAGCATGAATAGGAGTTAAGAAATCATCGACTGAGTACATCCTTGACTAATGCAGAGCAGGATGTAGCTGAAAAGTGCAGCTAGACTATTCTGAATGCAGTAAAGTTTAAAAGGTTTGAGCTTCTGCCATTGAAATTTTCATTATAGGGTCCATTTTGCGAGGTAAGACAGTGAGCACATACTCATGACTCGAGAGTAGAGACAGAAAGTTGCCACTAGCATCATCCTTATTCTGGCTTTGCAGGCATGGATCCATTGGGCCAATTTTTTTTTTCTGTGAATCTGTTTGAAAGCAAAAGGGTGCATTAAAGGGCAAGTAATGTCTACTTGTATGTGATTGTGGGGAAGTCCCACAAGGCCTCTTGGTCTCTATGCTGTGTGCCTCCACGATCCACCACACAGGCTGACAATTTATGCGGCCGACGACAGCTCCCCCTGATCGCGCGCCAGGGCTCAGTGGAGGCAGGCCTCTAGAGCAAGGGCAGCACCACTGGCACTCCATCAAAACTCAGGAAAAATCTCATTAGGACTAGAGCTGGGTGCCTCCTGCTTATTCCCCGCCCAGCAAAGGAATACACCTTAAAGACTGCGAAGTTTAGGAGCAGGGGAGAAGTTGGGAGCGACACACATGAAAGGCCATTTAGCCATAGTCAAAGGCAACACGGGAAGACATGACAGAGATAAGAGAGAATGTGGAAATAGTGGCAATGCTTCTCCAAGTACATATCTGCTTCCCCTGGGCCTTTCAAACAGGACACAGCTGACGCTGCACACACTCACATAAAAGCCACCCAGCTCTGGAGAGCGTGAAACAGGACCTTTACTGATAGTCAGAAGTGATTATTCTCTTTTTCATATTCTTCACAGCTACAGTGTGGGCAGTAAGTATGTATTAAAACCACAGTATGATAAAAGTCAAAGGGACAGTGCAAGACATGCAGTCCTTGCTGTCTTTGTATCAGGTAAGTTAAGATACACTTAAGTTCTCATCATGTACTCATATTTTGTCTTATAAATCTAATGCACCAGGCAAATAAAATGATTTTGAGTGATTATGAATAGCCTGGAAATTAGCCATTAATTTCAAGTGAATAACTAATGGAGAAAACAGCTGTATAGCATAGGGATTTTGCAAAGCTCTAATGTACACAGAACCTCAATGCTGAAAACCAAGAAATACAACGAGAAAATCTTATTAGTTTTAGAGCTGCAAATTAGCTTATAGGTGTAGTGTTACTCGCAGAGGACCTTAAGGGAGGAAATACCCATCCCCCTCCATCATCCCAAAGAGTAAACTGAGAAACACCAGAGGGAGATTCAAAGGACCTAACAGAACAACTCCTGGAATCTGGAGCAGTGCCTATCCTGCAATATGTGGTAACCATGGTGGTGCTGCTGGAGTGGACCACCGTTCATCGTCAGACAGCAGTTTAAAACTGGCCCCAGTCTTTTGCATTTCCTTACACCGGAAAGCCACTCACCTTCAGCAACATTAAACAGCGTCATTCAAAGCACCACGTAGCAGTAAAACATGACGCCTAGAGATGGAGCCGAGATAGAGCGTGTTGATGTGAGGTAGTGAAGCGCTGCACTGCAACTGAGTGAAGCTTCAAAGAGGATCAGTTTTCACACATGAAATAAAGATCTCAGATAATCATATAGCATAGCGAAGCTGACACGAGACGGTCCCATTTACGGAGGAGGGGTGATGGGGCCAATTTTGAGACCAAACCTAGAATGAGAGCCATGGAAAATTAACATCTTTGCATTTCTCTCTAGCTAAACAAGATGAATCTGTTTTATTTCACAAAGAGATTATCCGGCTCATTATCACATGATGCACTGAGGTAGTTTCTTAACTTTGCTCCAATTGAGCAGATGTTTGCTCATCTAAAATGTTTGTTGTAATAAAGCGAACAAATGCATGAAACTGATCTCATGAGCAGTCTGCAGTGCCAAGAGGAAGTCATATCTGCTGTGTTTTTTATGCCTTTGATAAGAAATTCAATGCCTTTCCAGAGGTCGCAAAATTTAAACCCTTTGATGTTGAGCCCTTCTCATGCACCATTAACATAACATACGCTACTTGGTGAATGCTTTAATCTGACACATTTTACAGTACATTTACTGCAAAAGTTTTACTTTCACTATATAAACAGCACCCAAAAAGCAAAATCACAATCAATTGCCATAACAGATGTGTGCATATTATCAAGCAGTTGCATCACCCAACTTTGAAACTACATGTAGGCCTCAAATGACCACTAAAGCTTTCCTCTTCTGCACCTCTTTGTCTCCCTCGAATTTCTGTCCTCAAAGAAAGGCCAGTCATTAAATTGAGTGGACAACAAACTGGATAAATAACTTGACAAGCAATCTTAAAACTATCACAGCTAAAGAGGTCTAACATGTATTCTGACATCTCAGAGGAAGACAGACACCCTCTGCATAGTCTCCGCGACCCCATGCCTGACACCCCTCAGTCAAGTCACACCCACTTCTTTTCCCGCACCCCAGGAAGAAAATTATAGCCACAGAGTTGAGATCCATCACCAGGCAGGTTGGAGGAAGCTGCTCTATGATTAAACTGTGCATGCTCAGCAAGACCCGGACTGGAGGGGTTTGAGGGGGTAGCACATGCCAGAGGGCTTACTGTGTTAACTCTAGTTCACGATACAGGTCATGCAGAGATTCTCCAAACAAACAGACACACAGACCAGAGGGCTGTTTCAAAAAAATAAATTTAAGAAATCCTAGATGACAGAAAAAGCGAGGCTTTATGTAGTCTGCTCAGTTCATCCAGGCTTTATACGTTTCACAAAGGCCAAGCCAGGATGAGTTAGGTGTGACTATGTCAAGCCAAGTGTAAGTGATTCCAAAACAAGTGCGTTCACAGCTTTCTTCACAAGATGTTGTGGGTCGATCACAGATTTACTGATGCTGCAATGGAGAAGTATATATATATATATATTTATATATATTGACAATAAAGAAATTCATATAGATATTTCCTTAGAAGCCAAACACTGACTTACACTTTTAGAGCAAAGCGTTGGTACAACTCTTAATGTGTGCAAATGACAGGTAGCTCCTTTTAGGCTAATCGTGACGGAATCAGACCAGATGTGTGATTAGTAAGTTTATGCTCTTAGGCTACTTACACATTCCCTCAGTTTGCCATTGTCTGACATGTCTTTTCTCGCTCTATTTTATAATAGCAGCCATGTTTCTTTTTTGTAAGTAATATGCTTCATATCCTAGTAAACCTCCATCAAAATATGTTGCTATCATCAAAATGGTGAAGACAAGACATTATTTTGCAATAGTTTAAAGCAAAGCAACAACAGAAACACAGCATTTCAGTACAAATTTTAACCCATAACAGCCCAGTCTCATGTTTCCTTTAAAGAAATTTATTGGGAATATTTAAAAAAAATTAATTTACTAAACTAATTTACCATTATCTGGGTTTGTGAAACCTGTGTCACCTTGGGTTCTTAGGGGTTAATTGACAATCCATATATTAATATTCCATTAAGTCATCATTCTTAGCCTTAACTACTTGCTACATGAGCTGTGCTGCATTAGTTTAGTTTACTTTTGGCAACGACTGCAGAGGTTTTCTGAAACAGCCCTCAGAAACACTTTAGTGAGGTTCACATAAAGTGCTGCATTTGGAGGAGGTGAAGCTCTGTTTTGCTCTGTATATTAAGCCAAATTATACTATATGTCAATGTAAATTAACTTTCTGACATTGCTGGAGAAGAGGTTGCCAAGACATGCGACAAGAAGTGTATATGGTAATTTATGTGTATGTGTTGTTTCTTTTCTGAGTTTGTTGTTTTTTTTTTACAGGCACCACAAGTGCCATGAATGGATGCCTTCCTTTTGCAGAGTGATAGTGTACAGACACCAGTCATTTCTCCACGTCAGATTAACATTGCAAACACCACTGGTCACATTACCTCACCCACATCAAAGGCTGCCTCCTGAAAGGCTCAGTGGAATATTAGCAGAGATTTACAGCCTTCATCTCTATGCTTCAGAAACATGCTGATCTGAGGTAATCTCCCTCCCCTTCTCCTTTTTTGTGTTTTATGTGTGAAGTTGGCCAGAACTTTAATGACCCATTTACAAAACTTTTACACCTGCAAAGATAAGCTTTTACAACTCAGCCAGCACCTCAGGCACTAAACCCTACCTGTTACTCAAGGTAACAGTCTTTATTAGCTTTTGAAAAATATGTAACCACAGCAATTAACATTTATCACACTGTTTATCAGAGCCTTATCACAGCAGAGAGGAGGAGAGGGAGAGGATACAAGTTGTCAAGATCAAGAGCTGAACTGCATGTTCACTCTTCCAGCAATTTAGAGAAACTATTTTTTCTAAAATGAGGGAGACACTGGGCCTCATTCAGGAAGGTTTTTAAGGTTCTCTCAATTTTTTGTTTTATGCAGTTTTTTTATATATATATATATATATATATATATATATATATATTTATAGAGAGAGAGAGAGAGAGAGAGAAAGAAACAAGGACAACTTTATCTCTATCTCTGGATGTGAGCGATTAGCCAAAGATTGCAAACATCATAGCTTGGGACTGTAATCTTCGGAATAAATTAGAGCAATACTACTTCTGTTACTGCAAGGTAATTACTGACATTTTGAGTACTCTGAACTTTTGAGTAACACTGCTCATAAACAGCTAGTCACAAAAAGGTATTAAAGAAGAGCAGAGCCACTTCTGTTTTTGTCCAGGAGTTTCCTTGGGACTCAGAGGGTTAACGCTTGAGGTGAATCCTTAAAACAAATTCTCCATCGGCCAATGAGCTCTACTCCTCGGGACCTTGTATTCCCAAGAGGAAGCTATGGTTTGGAAGAGAATGGAGACAGCCTGTCGCTTGGCCTTGATTTACAGGTGGTCTCCGCCCGCCAACAGTAACAAATCACAACCTTATTGCCCTCTAAATTCAGAGTAAAAGTCTATTCCAAAGACTGTGAAAAAGAGGGTAGAAAAAGAGAAGAGAGACAGTCTTATTCCAAATGACACACCTCATCTCCAAATGGTTGTGTGGTTAGAACAGCAATAGAATATCTCACCATTCGTGAAGGAAATGAGTTCACTTGGCAAAATTGTCCGGGCAGAGCTGGTAAGATGACATGGGCTTACAGAGTGTGTACATGTGTGTCAATCATTACACTGTACATCCAAGACACACTGTTGACAGCGTGCCTACTTCCATGCTTAAGTCTCTGAGTATTGTGTTTTAACGGTGACTGTGTTACACTGTGTCTAGAGGGTCTTAGCAATTAGTCCAAACTCTCTTTCACGACAGACAGTCCTTCAGTCATCCGGGTGACTTCAGACGCCAGTCTCAAGTGTTGCAGAACAGGGTTCCCGTCAGGAAGTCTACCTCGAGGGCAGCCAGAAAGTGACAGGCACTTCAGCCTTTTACCACAGTCAAATGAAAAGAGCCACGTACAGTTGGTAACTTGTCCTGTCAGTAGCTACAGTTTAAGGATTTCCTTCCTTAAATAATATATAGTTATGCTGGGCCAATCCTTGACGTTTTCTAAAATATCTAGGGGTGTATTAAAATTTAAACAGATGACATTACCTAAAAAATTTAGTTCACTTGTACATTACCTTAGAGAGAAAACAATAGTGACACAAGCCCTAAAGTTCATAATGTTTTTAACCTAAAGGGTATTTTAGTTGAGAATCAAAATCTTCACTTTAATGTGGTTTTTATTATCTGATCCAGCCAGGACATGTTATTTTAAAAGCTGGAATGCACAAAACAGATAATGTTTTTAACTCAGATTCCAATCAGATCTGCTAAACCAGTTTTTTGTAAGTTATCAGGGCTACAGTGAGTGCCATCTGGATTCAATCAGGCCACTATACACATGGTGAAATAGATGCAAACTGAGGATTAAGACATATCATAAAATCTGATCTGTATAAATCAGATCTCTACAACTCCTCCGAATGACAGTTGTCTGTAACATTCATTCAAAGCCAGTTACTAAACCTTGTCATTGCAATCATCAGCAGAGCTCAATGTGATAGCTGGCACTTATGAAAACCTCTGACGCGTGCATGCTGACCAGATGGAACTGACCTCAACACCAAGGTGGCCATTCCTCCTCTGTGCCTGTGCACACACATATTCATACACTCGCATACACACACAAGCAGACACACGCAAAGCACGTTTGCAGCAGACATCCTGCCAGCCACAAGCCACTACCTCTAAACATCCCTCACATCTGACCTTTTAACTGTAGAGCTAAAATCTCTATAATTACAGAGAGTGTTTCAACTTAGCAAGTAAACATATGAGCAGAAATAGGCACTTCAACTACTATATACAAGTACGCTGGTGCCAGAGGCACGTTTCTATTCATAGCTGACTGGAATTAGTGGTTTGTGTCACTGCTCACTATAATGAGCTTGCAACAGAGTGTGTTACTCAGTTGCAAATTGCAGCCAAATTCTACTACCAATGCTCATTGACACATTTACCTACATTGCAAACAGAAACATTAAAGATACAAAGATACATATTCTAACCATTTTCTCAATCCCCAAATTCAATCATCCAGCGCATCTCTTCCATTAGTTTCACAGCTCCATCCGATTGTATCTTGAATACATTTGAAAACAATCAAATCATCAGCATACAGGAAGCAGCAATTGCTCATTGTAAAGGACGTTGTAAGAGTTAATAATTGTATCCACAAAAGTAAGTAGCAACAGAGAGAGAGGGCCCAAATTTACCATCGTGTGATTTGCGTGAGACCCTGATTAAGATAAAAGCTTTCGAAACATAAAGTTGACTATGTGAAGAGGACAGATTTTCTGCTATAACACAGGAACACTTTAAATTTATACCAATTTTATGTTGAAAAGACTTCTGTATCTCACACATACTCAGATTTAAAACTAAACTCACTCGAATTTGAGAAGCCAACTACCAAATTGTGAGCTTTAAGGTGCATAATGTTACTTTGCAGTCCCCTAAAGACGGACAAAACTTCTGTCCAAGGAAGCCGGTTTACAGACTTGAGCAAAAATAATTGGGGGAATGGTGGTTTTGACGGACAGGGCAAATGGCCTTGTGGGGGCACAGGGTTGGCCTGTTTCACTGAGAGTCCACAGGGTTAGGTCGTGGCACCTATGGAGCATAAACACACCAGGGGAGGACAGCTTTCCTTTCAGCAGGGCCATTCCGCTGTTTAGCTTTGCTTCCACCAAAAACATCCCCTAACACACAATCCAGACCTCCTCCAGCCCTGACGCCACAGGAAGAGCTCAGGAGCCCTGGAACCTCTATCTGCGGGAGCCACAATGCTTTCCCATCTCTGTTTACCTAAATCCACTTCCTCCATTCCCTCTGACTCAGGTGGCCTTGGAGCCCTGCTCACCAAAGCTCTCAAACACAAGGAGGATAAATGCAACAGCAGAGCTCATGAAAGCTGTGGAGTCCATCACCAGCATTTCCCTAAATCTAGTTTGTTAGAAAAACAAATGGAAGGGAATCACGCTGGGACCCTGTGCCTGTAAGCAGTGATAAATGGATTCACATATTAGGATAAACAATTGGGTAATGTATGTACGTACATATATTTGTAAGAGCCTGTGTTAGCATGCATGATCCTGTGCATGCTCACATTCTCTTGAGAACTCGATAGCAGTTTTACCCAGATGCTGATCTCGTCCTATTTGAGAGCCACATTGAGTGCTCAGTCAAATTATTCAGCGCTTGCTGCACAGGCCAGAGCGCAACCCGCAGGGGAACCTGATAAACAAACAAGGGAGAATTATTCAGGGTTTAAACACTTAAACACCCACTTCAGCAGAGCCTTTTAAGTGGGTGATTAAAATGGGCACCAAGCTCCCACGGAAAGCTCAGAGGAGCTCAGCGCCACCGCTAGAGCCCCAGTCACCCAGAGTAACCCCCCCACACACACACACACACACACACGCACACAAAGCTCTGACAATCCCTAACCTATAACAGACAATTCCTATACTAAGAAACTATCCATATTTAAATGTTTACAGGCTAAACAGGCACCTAAAAAGATTTTTTCATTAAATGAGACCTCTCCAGAGAGTCACTTTGACATGGGCAGGTGAAGCACAGGTGGAAATGAAAAACATTAATAGCTGCATTCCATTTAAGTGAGCTGGGTCCTAGTATTTTGTATGTGGGCTCAATGTCATGGCTTAACGGGGAAACTTAATGGAAATTAGCCTTTTTAAAGTTATTAGATACACCTTTGCTACAAGTCAAAGCCACGCCTACAGGAAATTAGGTTTATTTTTTCACTGTGATACCTGTGTATTGATAGAAAATGTATTCAAGGGTATTCACCTGTTCTATAAATGTTTACATTTACCGTAGTTTTCTGTAGATATATGGTTTCTGAAACTTACCTGTTTACCTGAACAATTCCAAATGATTCTTTCATTAAAATCAGCATAAATCCATCAAAGGAATTATAAAAAAATTTGCATTCTCAGTTGAAAATGTCTTTGATCAAACATACTAGCTGCATGAAACTAGCCGTCATCTATCAACTAAATTATTTATCCATTAATTGGTCTCCTTCCTAACTAAATATTTCAAGTCAGAAAACGGGAAGCCTTTCCTCAAGCTTTTAAAGGGGCATTAGTCTGTCTAAGGCATACACACATCAAAAGGTTGAAGATATGTAAGCATTATAAGTGGTTGCTGTCATTTAAATTAACTCTATATTTAAAAGGATTATCTACTCAGAATATCACACTATTTATACTATTTACTACACACATGCTTATCAGTTGAGTGCAAATTCACAATGAGGGCAAACCGACCATAACTACACATACATCCTCTAATTCTAACTATCCATTATTAAGTTGAAATAAATGCCACCCTCAAGCATGGAAAAAAAACCTGCAGACTAAATGCAACTGAAAGGGGTTATGAGAGACACTTTGATCAACAGCTATCCATCGCTCAAAAATAAGCATATGTTAGGGAAACAAAGCACAATATCAGCTGCTAATCCCCTAAGATTCAGAGCACATTCCCGCAGAAGTCTTTCATCTCTGGAGTGCATCCAGACAGCTGACTGCAGACATACTGCACACTTACATGCACTTGCATGAACAGATTTGCACATACATGAGCACCACTCCACTCATATTATAAAATTGCCAAATACGTGGTTTTAGTTGTCATGACACCTACCTGTGATTATGGTCCCTTATAAAAATCCTTGCTTTTTACAAACTTTAAAAACGTTATGGTACTTGTTGAAGAGACCTCTGTTAGTAGGCTAGGAAAAAAAATACTGCATTTTTAAAGAAAATCAGAAAATGGCAAATGGCCATAGGAGGATATAATGCAAAAAAGAGAAGGATGGATAAAACTGATAAACAGTTTAATTTGTCGTGCCACTAGAGCTTTACCTTACTCTAAGCCACTATCAGTCATTCACAAAAATCCTTTCCAATAGGCACCATTAACAGCAACTAAGAGTTATCCGCTCTGCTTTGTCACACAGGAGATGCTTCCCCAGCTTTTAGTAATCTATGTGACATATGATGCCGGATGTGACATTAAAGCCACCTGCATTTCCTAGAACCTCCTAGTCCCCCAGCTATGCTGACATCAGCCATCTTCTCATGGGAAAATTAAAAAAAAAAAAAAAATCACAGAGACCCTCTATGGCCAGGTGCTACCCCTCCTCCCCAAAGGCTAAGGCTTTTCTTCTCTTTAGAGTGTGGCTCCAAACTTTTCTCCCAGCCTCTTCAAAGCGTAACAACAGGCCTTCGGTCCCTTGGGAGCACAGAGGGGGTAGAGCCCGACGGGAGAGGGGTATACGTCACGCAGCAAGGACAAGAGGCCAGCCGGTGGGAAAAGAAAACGCACAGGGAGAGGACAGAAAGAAGGAAAGAAAGAGGAAGAGGAGTCTGCATTTGAAAGGTGCTTTCAGCCTCTAGACTAGGGCCCACGCATTGTGAAAACGACAAGAGGAGAAAAAGCACAACAGCAGAAGCAAAAAAGGAGGCTGAAGGAATGCGTTTAAAAGCTTTAGGCCTACTTCCAAAAGGACGTTTCTTTCAAAAAATATATCAAAGACCTGGCAACCAACTGTGAGACAAGGGGGTTGAGGGCAGAGTTGCCACTGAGATTCACTTTTGAGTTGCATTCTGTCGTCATATGTACCTTTGCTTTTTGTCTATATTCCATATAAGTGAACGGAAGTTGAAGAAAAAAAGTAAGAGCTTCGGAATTGTACGAGCAGCAGGTTGGGAAAACCGGAGGTGGAGGGGCAGTTTTGACTACACAGAGCGTAGGGCTTCACAGCGGAGGAGGAGCCATCAGTGTCACTACAAACACCTCGCTGCCTGGCCCACTTCAAATGCAGTCTCAACCAACACACAGCCACAGGGTAAACGCAAGAAACAGATGGAGGCTAGGAGGGGAGAGAGGAGGAGAGGGGGCAACCAGAGAGGGGGAGGGGGATTTTAAGAAGAGAAGAGGGCAACTTTGTGAGAAATAACTCCCAAATTGATTATTTTTATAGTTACTGCCAAGAAAAACAACCAAATAAACTCGCCACCAGAAATTTGAACTTCCAAGTCATAAGTTGCGAGAACCTGTGGCCTTGTCAGTATCTTTGTCAGTAACATAATTCTAGAGGGTGCACATAACATATCAAATTAATGGATAGGTGTAGACACCATGCTGTATACAGGGGGGGAAAGTGTCCCCAGGCTCACATGACTTGGATCTCATGTGTTGAGCGCCACTGATCCACCTGCCCACACCACTCACTCACTGTCTGCCACACCAAACTAACGCTGCTTCTGACAGCACTACTCATGAATGGGTACAGGGTCTGCACAGACAATTGTCAACGAGAACACCTCTACATCTCAGACTATCTGTGTAATAAGCCACCAGTTCAATGTAAAGCCATTAATGAAGACCAACTGCTAAAGTAGAAAACAATGACCCCTGTAAAACCGGAATTGTTCATACTGTGAATTTGGTTCGGAAAAGATCGAATCAAAAGAATTCCAAGCGTGGACTCCCTACCGTTGACACCCGACCCACATTCTCCTGGACCCTGGTTCAGCTGGACGGGGGGCTCAAAGAACAAAAGCTATAAATAACTGTCTCACCAGGTATTCTATACAATAAAGACAGCTTTCAAAGCTATGAGAGTTGACTTGCATTCTATCACCTAAGATGTTAGCTTCTGTTTTGATCTGAAAGCACTGTGGGGTCGAGCTTTTAAATTCCTTCCCACAGAGTTTTGAGACTGCTAGTACAGTTAAAGCTTGTGATAGGTGAATCAAGATTTAAAATGATTTTGTTTATATGTTTTTGCATGGTGTGTATATACTTTTTAAGTAAAATGACTTTCACATGTGCTATTTATTCCAATAATGCTCTGGAAACTGTGATCTCATAACATTTGTTTTACTCTTTTTCAGCAACTTAAATTTCAGCAAAAACAAAAAAAAAACTAAATTAACAAATAAAACATTAGCTTGCAAAGTTATAACGAGTTTTTTATGTAACCAAATGGTATTTAAGCACACATCTCATAAACTCTGTCATATCTGAATGATGAATATACTGATGTGACTATTTATCTAATGTGCATTAAAAATTCATGCGGAAACACATACAACACAAGACTCCCTCTAGCAGTGTCGCCAATCAGCACTCATCCTGCTGGCGAGATAAACATCCAACTGCAACATTAATTTTAAAACCAACCATTTCGGAATTCTGTGCGAGACCTGACACCATTTTTGATGTCCTTATTTAACAACTCAGTTTTGCCCTGCAGTAGCAGTGCCACCTTGGTGATAAGGAAACATGGCTAATGCATTCAGAATGCTCACGCCATGGATGAAAAGACTCAACGTTGAATTGCCGTACTGAAAAATCAGACTCTGAATGCCAAGTCCTGGATGTTTGATTGTTGCAATGTCAAAAGCTCTATGTGTGCCAAGGATTTTACTTATACAAAACCTGACGTCATAAATGTGTACAACTATGTTCTGTGTCGCTCGAATACAGAAAGAAGCAAACAAATGCTTTAAACTTGAAACTCAAATATTCAAGATCCGCTCACCAATCGCAAAACAAAAGGGAAAAGCGCCCTAATAAATATTGATGTGGAAACACCTTTCTTCTTTTATTCATTTTCCCTCTGAGCTATAAAAGCCATTAGGCACCCAGACTTGAATTATTTATACAAACTGAACTCTAGTAACTCCAAATTGCTAAAAAACATCCAACCCCTTCATGGGGCTCCTGTTCCATCTTGGGCCAAAATTTCACACACCACTGTTGTTGGGAAAAGAAGCACATGAATATTTCCAAGAACAAAGTAATGAATGTTTGTTTTTGTGGTAATAATGTGTGGTAATTGCATGGTAATAATGTGGTTTTAATGCTTAAATTGCCCAAAGCATATGAACCCCTTTCAGCACATAAATGACCATGTTAATGGCAAAGCTTTTCTGCTGCAGCAGCGTCGACATGCTCTAAAAAACAAACATACTTTCATGTGTTTCTCATAGAGCCAATCCCAGAAAAAATGTCCCGTAGACACAGCGTCTGCTGCGAGTGGTATCCTGTTACTATATGAAGTTTAGTGCAGCTTTTTGGCGCATGTCCGGATTAGCAATTTTGAAACCGTGTGGGTGAGCACTCACATCTCACCTCAGACCAGGAGATTCATAAAAGGGCCACTGCCTCACCCGTCGCTGACCCACCGTGCGACTCCATTGCTGCCCTTCAGGTGAAGCAAAGCTTTCAAAATAATCTTCAGCACAAGACGCAACAATAGTGGACTCTAGACCTAACTTAAGCAGGAATCAGGAGATATTTCAGATGCCTGTGACTTCCTCAAGTTTAATGTTTTGCCTTCTCTTCAGCATAAATCGGCCAATATATCCTCACAACAATCCCTGATTTTTCCAAAAATCCAAACTAGCATGTGCAGTTTTAGGTCTTGCTTTCACAATAATCACTTGAAATGCATGCCACAAAATGGCCTTAACATGAGAAGTGCTAAATTCCCTGAGAGCAAAAGTTTTGTTATTAAATAGAGCAAGTGAGATGGAAAGAAAAAGAAAATAACAGTCTTTGTTACACCCTTCAGGTGCATGTCACCTACTGTAGGATTCCGGTTTTTCAAAAATAATAGCAACTTAAGGGGCTGTCAAGTGGTTTAAAGGGGAAATCATACCATAATAAATCACGACCGAATGTGCTCAAAATGTAAGAGCTCCGGGATCCTGGGCTGCATTTAACAGATGGATGCATTTCTGCTTAAGCGTCTGCATTTTGGGTGGAGGAACTGATTTTCCTTTTTTTTTTTTCTCGATGGGCTCCGGTTCCTTGAACACGCTTGCTTTGAGGAAGGCATCACTAACCAAAGAGGCTTAAGACTCCTCTGAAGCAATTCCAAAGGATTTCCCCACTTGACAACAACAGCACTCTGTTTACACCAATGCCAAAATGCAAAACAAGCATGACCTCCAACATCTCTCCCCAGCCTTTACGCTCCACATTTGTCACCAGACCACCGCATGGCAATGCTTACAACTCCGGCTTGATCTATTGTTACCTGAAAAAAAAATGCCTCAGATCAGTGCATGGAGGGATTCCACCATTTGTTCCCCACAAGGGTAAACGCCAGCTCTAACTAAGAGACTGTTACAATTCATCTCTCCAGCTTGTCCCCGAGAAAAAAGAAAACTGTTAGAGACACGAAACCGAGAGACGTTTTTCGTCTCACTTCAAGACCACCGGCTTGCGTTTTTGCATTTACGCGTAAACATCACTGATCGTCGGGACGGCGGATATTTCACCGCCCGAGTTCAACGATATCTAGTTCTCTATGTGCGGCCAACGCGAACAGATACCGACTCTCGCCAGTAGTTTCTTTTTGTTTTAACATTCCTCCACCGAGGAAAGTTTTGAGAAAGTTGTCCCGGACTCTGAGTGCGTTAGGAGAAGGACATGCGCCGGAGCCTGCGTGTGCCCTCACGCAGCGCCGACGAGGAGCCGGGAGGTCCGGGAAACCTCGTCCCGGTTACGCGGGGAGCGCACAAGCAAAAGCGCTGACGGGGCCGCGATGGAAAGCTCCGGGAGGAATTTATCAAACATGTCCGGTCGGCGACTCGACCCTAACGCGTGAACCCCGCGGACAGCGTCGCTCACCCGTGTGGTCAGACCACAGTTGTCCTTGTGGTGACAGTCCCGCTGCTCCAGGCGAGAGCTGGTGCAGTAGTATTTCTGCTTGACGAGCCAGTCGTCGATCCCCTTCCTCGCCAAACAGGCGTTGACTACAAAACTGTCGCCTGAAAACACAGAGAAGCGTGTTATTATTAGCAGCGGGGAAAACAACAAAACACAAAAACACAAAAACACAAACAAACAGACAAACTCCTCTCCTCTCGCCACGCTCCCGTTCTCCGTAAGCGCTCCATCTTCGGAGAGTCGGACTCTGCGCCGTAACGCTGCGCTAACGAGGAAGGAGCCGAGTCCGAAAACTAACCCGGTGCTTCACAAACTGACCGAAATGCTCGGGCAATATTAAAGTTCACCAGAATACGAGAGGGAAAATGGGCGCTTACCTTCTGGGCTCTCCCTCGGTTTACAAATAGCGGCTTGAGAGAGGGAAAGAAACACAAGACAATGAATACTGTTACTCCAAAGTACCGCAGCACGGACGGACAACTCGAGCCGGGATTTTCTCTCAGGAATAAGAAACCTTACCATGCTTCGAGTGCAGTTTACCCATCTTCTATGCATCGAGTTGGAGTTGTAAAACCACCAGACGAATATAATCCAAAGGAGAAAGAAATAAAGGAGGAGAAAAGAAGCGAGAGGCCACGGTATCCGGACGGAGGACAGAGGAGTGTCCGCGGAGACCGGGAGCCGACTGCGCTCGGTTCGGGACCGCGCCGCCGCTGAGCCCGAAGAGCGCCGCCGCCGAGCGCACGGCTTCCTGTCGGCGCCTTCACTATAAAGCCCCGCGTCGCTTGTCACCGAAATCAGTCAGCGGCGGGCGTGTGGCCGGCTGATGCTCAGGGTGTTCGCGCTCCGATGAGTGTATAAATCAAATGTAGTTAGGCTGTATGTATTTTGAAAACTGCTCATTTTCAATTTAGCGTAAAGAGCCTGATTGGACTGCAGACAACTAGACTGAAACAACTAAAAAAAAAAAAAAAAAAGTCCAGAGGACCGCCCGAAAGTCCAGAGGACCGCCCGATTTTATGATCCTCTCATCTCTTTATTGTGGAGATGTAACGCTACGACTTCCGGTTCCCGTGGTCTCCTTGCTGCTGACTTGACGCGGCTCGCCGAGCGTCCCCCACTCCTGCGTCTCCTCCAAGCGCCGCTCGGCGCTCAGACAAAAGCGTCCGACGCCGCCCGGAGTCGTTCACACCTCGGCCCGGACTGCGAGCGACTGAGCGGAAAACGCAGCGAGCCCCGCTGCATCATCGTCAGCGGTGAGGTCTGGGGACCTCCCCGGGATCCTCCAGGGGCCCCGGGACATTAGCACGTCCGGTGCACGTCTGGCGCACGTCTGGACCGCCTCGGCTCAAAGGAGACCACATCGCACTCTGTGCTTTGAGAGCAGACGAAAACAGCGAGACATCACAGAAAGTTGCTCGGAAGTTTAAATCACAGCTCAGTTTTTACCTCCCCCCCTTGACGTTTAAAGTCCTTCACTCTAGTAATAAACCATATCAGCAATAACAAAATATTATTGGGCTCTGTGGTCAGCGTGCGTCTGTCTGTTTGGGGTTGACACAAGACTATGGTTTAGAAACCACTGTTTTATTGGACTGAGGCAGCAGATGAAAACAGGCTGAGTTTCTTTTGAATTCTTCAGATATATAATAAAAGACAGAAGCCACTAGGCCATTTCATGCCAGGCTGCCAGTAGCTCAGTGTGACAGTAATCCATACACACTGTGGGCATCATCTTCTGAGAAAGCTGCGGTAGATGGCTACAAATGTTTTTTGTTTTTTTTTTTAAGAGATACCACATGAATCTTCAAATCATTATCACCCTTAAAATGAGCTTTAACATAATAAAGTTTTATAGATGCATAGATTTTTACACTCACCATTTTTTTCTTTTTTGGGGGGCAATATTGAATCTTTGACTGTAGAATAATCTCAGATCAGCAACACTGTTCTTTTCAACTCTGTCATGCTGTGATTTGGGGATAATATGCATTTAAAAATAATGTTTCTATACTGGAAATAGTAGAAGACCCAAATCTATGATCCGCAATACAATATTTCTTCATCAGATCAGATTCAGAAAGTGTTACTTTGATTATTTATGCCCAAAGAAGATTCAGTTCCCAACGGTGTTATATAGCCATGAGAAAATATAGCACTTTCTTATTTATCATTACAGCATCCTTGGTCTTTGCAAAGTGTAATCTCAAAAACAGTAAGCCTAAATACATGTAGACAACACACTGAACAACAAATTTGAATCAAAAAGGTTTTCTGAGAGCTGTCAGCAGGTGCAAATTGGTAGCATTGCTGAAACGGTTATGCTTCTTGTCTCATCAGTCAAGTTGCGAAAAGGAAGCCATGGTTTTCAGATGCTTAAAGTCTAATTTTAGAGTGAAACTCTGTGTTACGGTGTACTTTTCCTTTTAAGTCTAAAAACAGCACATTAAAATCTGAGGGGAGGTTAGGACACAATATTAAAACTAAATGTCTGCAAGCACTTGTTGAAGTGATGCCTAAATAGCATTTTAGCAGATGGCTCCCACAAAGTTGGAAGGTAATGGCCCCTAAATTATTATCAGCTTCTAAGTTAAAGCTGTGTTTAGGGCCTGGTGTTTTGTGCTTGCATCCATATGCCTCTAGCATACCAGCATGTAAAACACGTACTGTTTTTTGGCAGACTGTAATATCTAGTTTATCAAGGTAAATGAAAAAAGGCAATTAAAGCAAGCAGAGTTTGTTCTTTGCATTTCATATTTTTAACTTTACCTTTCTTCAAGACATGAGTCACTTTACCACGCACATCTTAAGTAACTTCCCATGTTGGCAATACAGCCAATCTTTTGTATAAGTAACTCCACCAATTTTCCAACTCAGGAACTTAAAAGATTTCTAGCAATCTTCCTTCGTTCCTCTGGTAAAAGCAAAAGTACCAATGTTCCCACACAAAACCTCAAAAATTGACCTTTCCTCTTGAATTACACC